>JADDOH010017308.1:0-39542 GCA_016648135.1 Agrypnia vestita
AAACTCAAAATATTCTGAACAAAAAGAAATGCCTTGCAATATGTAATTTTAGTTATTATTGTATTATGTTATGTATGTATTCCCAAATGATTGAATTAGGGGTACTAGATTTTTAGCTTTTGCTGTGTTCTATAAAAATACGGACAGAATAATTATTAAGCATCAGAATTTTACTCCTGTCATTACATTATATTTGGACTGTAACACTTAATTAAATTATATTATTAAAGCAGATATTATTGTAATTTTTATTAATTTTAAATGTTTCCAATTATTAACTTCACGCTTGTACCTAAAGGGTGTTTTTTTTAGAGGTATAAAATCAATGAAAATGGCCTTTGCCAATAATATAGTAGTGACCATGGTATTGTTGGCTTTATTAGAAAGATAATTTTATGGCATTCGTGTTTAAATATGATTCAAGATATTCGAAATAATTTTGCAAGCGTCATTCTGGCGCATGGCGCGACGGCAAACCATACTGACCACAAATTAACTATCAGCTGACAAATAAAAAACAGCCTATATTTAAACAGCATGACCATAGCACGGTATTGACGTGTTTTATTATATTTTAACCTTCTATACATTTAAAACAAACACACCTTACATTATTTAACATCGAAGACTAAATTTTCAATCGAAAAGTTATAGTTATCAGAACAGCGCGGTACGTAATAGAACGGAGAGCACCGGCGAAACCGGCAATGGAAATGAGGAGCGCCCGTATAGGCTAGCGAAGCTGCTCTAGCTGTATAAAAACCACGAAGAGATGTCGCAGCACGTCTTGTAAAAATATTTCTCTGGTAGGTACCATCTCAAAACAGTACCGGCGACGGGCGGGGCATTCTAATTACAGGGCGGCCAGCGCGCGGAAGACGTAACAACACTCAATCCATTGAAAGAGTGTTCCCTCAGCACAGACACCGTCAAGACAGCGATTAACTGTAGAACAATATATGTATACTAGCAGTGTTTACTTTCATCGCCGAGTGGGTGAATGGCCGCCCACTTTTCACCCCCAAAAAGCATTAAACATTGACCACACCAGTTTTGTGCTGCACACACTTGACAAAAATTAGTTAAACGTACTTAGGTTTTCACGGCCACTCAGAATCTTCAAGTTTGTGTTTACTGGGGTATTATGCCTTGTTGTTACGATATATAGATAGTTGTGTGTAGATGAATCATATACACAATACAACACATCATGACTTCGGCACGGTATTGCAAGCCGATACTTAACCACAACACCAACATTCACAACAACACATCAGCCCCGATGATGGCCCGAAAGGTCGTAACAACACGGCATAATACCTCAGTAAACACAAACTTGAAGATTAGTTAAACGATTTATATGTTAGAATACTGAACTAATTGTCATGTCTCCAATCTCAAAAACGCAGTAGTTTTTCCATTTCAATGTAGTCGCTCAGGAGCGTAAATCGTTCATATAAGCAACAAAAAAAAATCTCTCGGCGCCGACCACAAAAATCGCCTATAGTTTGTTCACAGAAAAAAAAAACAACATTTCTTTACTGAAAGTCATCTCTTGTAAAAAAAAGTTTTATTCTCTGTGAATATACTTAGACATGGATGTTGTCCATAGGTGATGAAAGTGAGGGGATTAGAAACAAAAGCGTCGCTATACACACGATGAGAATAAAGTCAAGCATTTGAATATGATTATTTGGCAAAGAGCGTCAGTTTCACATTTGATAACTGATTTTGAAAGCACGTTTGTGTGTTGGTGTCAATTTTAAAATATCCCCTCCAGTTTTAAAATCGGTTACAAAGAGTTTATACGAATTTCTTCTATCGGATTGTGGCACTTTAGTTTCTAATCCCCGCAAGGACGGTTTTACTTTTTCTCTAGGTTCAATACAATTGAAGTGACGAATTTATAATTAAAAAAATACATATCCGAATAAAGCGCAAGATGGAGTTTTAAAGTCAAACAACTTTGAAACAATAGAGGAGGATCAGGCTATTTGATGAACTTAGCCGAGGTATTTAAAGGATCTATATCTAGGTAAAAGTTTGATTAAAATCGGATAAAATATATTTAACGAAGCCCGCAACGAGCGAGATCTGCCACTGGAAATTCTCCCTTACAAGGTAAGGCCAAAGATTGCGGAAACCCTCTGCTGGCATTACTCAGCATCTTGGAGCCGGGCCAAGATTCCGGCCGATATATTACAGAGAGCGTCTCACGCACACGCACAAACATCGCCGTTCCAGAAATAACCATTTGTTTCCGCACGCTGTTCACTGGACCAGAAAAGTACCTTTTATTGGTTTTGCATTCAATCACCTTCCGCCACTTTGTCGTGTATCGCTAGTCTGACAGGAGCACAGTGAGCTGAGGATGGAGTTGAACTTATTGTGCAAAGCATTATAGTTATTTTGTTCTCACATCGTAATTGAGATTGAAATGTCAACGGCCAAGAAATCGCATCTTTACGGATGTTGACAATCCAGAGTCGCAGTTAATTATGAAAACTGTTCATTTTAAAATGATTTTCCAGGTACGAGATGAAATTAACAATACACATATTATACACAGTCAAAAATACGTTATGGGCGGATACCTGTCTAAAGTGGACGTAGTTCTGCAAAAAGGATCCAACCCAAAAAACGTGGAACTGAGAACTTCTAAAAATTGGAACCTACAAAAACCTAATACGTAAATATTTTATTCATTGTTGCATATTTATGTTTTTAAAAGTAATTACATATTAGAAAAAAGTTTATTTACGAAGATATGGCAAGTATTACAGGTTGGATTTTTTCTGCAAAATATCAAAATCTATGAAAAACGATACTTATTTTTTCTATGTGGGTTCTATGTTCTAGGAATTTGATAAATAATAAAGTAAAAACTACATATATGAGCCGTAGAAATGTTCAATCCTCCTAGATGTTTTCTACAAAAATATTATAGTGTAGTAACAGCAGCATTAAAAATAAATGTTCAGGTTTTTTGTTTGTAACATTGTGGAAATTCATTTTTAATATTTAAAAAATGAGGGTAAACAACATTGTTTTATTCCACTATATTTATTTTGAATTGTTAGAACGTTTTCGGGATTTCTCCCATTGTCAATAACAACACGTTTACAACTAACGTTTTCGGGATTTCTCCCATAGTCAATAACAACTCGTTTACAACTAGTTGTAAACGTGTTGTTATTGACAATGGGAGAAATCCCGAAAACGTTCTAACAATTCAAAATAAATATAGTGGAATAAAACGGTGTTGTTTACCCTCATTTTTTAAATATTAGCATTAAAAAGTTGCATAATGCATGCATAATTTTTAAACTACATTATTTTGCCAACGATTCATAAATTTGAGGCCGCAGAAAACAGTCACACCACTTTTTTAGTTTATGAGTTAAAAATATTATAAAAAAAAACTATAGCGCTTATAGCTTCGATGTTTTCAGCACATAAAGATATCATATTGTCCAAATCCGTACATAGCTCACCTTTAGCATTTTGTGAGTTGGTCACAATTAAAAGGTCTAAAATATTGGAGCTGGCTATCTATGAAAATTCCGTATCGTTAATAAGATATATTTTCCTAAATTCATTAACTTTCGACAAATGCACATAATATCTCCTGGTTTTGTATTGTGCATTACGCAGACACATAATTGCATCGTCCGAGCGATAATTGCTGGAACACACCAAATAAATATATTATTTCGGGGGTTCCGGGTTCGATACCCGGTGAGGTCTCAGTTCGTATACATATGTATATGATTTTCTCAAGTATGGGAGTTTTTTGGACAAGTTTTGCTATAATAATTGGGCCTCGTGATCCGTTAGATTGTCAAAAATTTTCGTAAAATCCTAAAATATTGCGACCTGAACCTGGTAGTAAAGGTTTTTAAGTTTGCAACATTTGTAATTTTAGGAAACAGGTTTGATATATTTTTTGTTTCCGGTTTCATTTCTCGCTCGATCGAATCCGCGTTCCGCTGGGCGGGCTGCTCGCGTACAATATTAAAGTTCACATCGTTTCCGCGCGCATTGTTTTAAAAAAATTACATTTCGTTTCATTTTCCCGCCGAGCAGACGGCATCCCCGGCACACAATTTAATTACAAGCGTGTCGCGCAACAGTGGCGAATAAAAAAAACATTGTTTTTAAAACGTGGCAAATATAGGTCTTTTCGTATAAGCTCGCAATTGCGATAGTGTGGGTACAGTGCGTACGACGCGCATTGTTTCGCTGTGTTAAGAGGCCCCAGTACACGATTTTCGTATTTAATTTTAATATTTTTATAATCTTTTATATGTAGAAATGCACGGGCTCGCCACCGCCAGGCGCTCGACGCGCCGCGGTGCGCGGTCCACCGCGCCCAGCGCGCCCTGCACGGCCATAACACACTATACGATTTAATTAATTCGAATTCTTGAGTATGAGGTATAATTTTTTGAATATTTTTATATAAATGACAGTGAAATTTTCTTAGTACGCACGTAAAATTTAATTAAAATAATCGATATTTTAATGATTTTATGGATACTGCAATATAGGAAACAGAACGTATAATTTTTGTCTTTTAAAAACGATATATTTAACAACTTGTCGAAAAATATTAATGTCTGAAAAGCACCACTTCTTCTTCAAACTGTATAAATCAATTTGTAAATTAAATATTTGGTCTTTATTTGAAAATATACGAGATTAAGTGTACCAAAGATAACTCTATTGCATGAAAATTACATGAAGCCAATTAGAATATTGCTCATCAGTTTGGTCTCCATATTATAATGGGCTCCATATTATATTGCTGCTCTCTACTTTATATTTTTAAATTTTATTCTCATGTTTTGGTTCTATTCCTGATACTTTTTTATATTTTGCTACTTTAACTTATATTGTTTAATGTATATTCATTTTAATTTTATATTATATTTTTTATGTAAAAGCCTATACACATTGCTGCTCTTTACTTTATATTTTAATTTTTACACTCATGTTTTGGTGCTATACAGATATTGTTTAATGTATGTGCTTTTTGAAATTTATATTATATTCTTTATGTAAAAGCCTATACCTAATGGGCGTAAACAAATAAATAAAAATAAATAAAACTAAAATAGTGTTTCGGGGTCATAATTTTTTTGATGTTATATAACAATATATTTGTTCATATTTTTTTAAGGAAATGCAATTAATGAAATTAATCATAATAAAATTGATTAAAAGCCTGTTTAGCTATGGGTTTTGCAAAATGATTTAATAAGTTTGCGTTAAATTTAGCAAAATCGAGAGCAAATACGAAAATCGTGTACTGGGGCCTCTTAAGTTTACGGATACGCCGGATATATGAAAAGACCTGTAACACAACGTCCCTGGACCGAGTACGAAGAGAATTGACGACGAGCGGCGCCGCCCGCAGCGCGTGAATCACGCGGCACCGGGTTCAGAGTTCAGAGGTCTCCGACAGATTACGTAATAATCCTTCATTCACACACTGACACTAAAATAATCGTGACCCACTTAAAGCGAGGCGCGCAAATTAAGAACACTAGATACCAGAAGTCAAAAAATGTTCGTAATATCACAGTATACTAAGAACAATAATACTTCTTCTATATAATAAGTCTTCATACAAACTGGCCGCTGCCCATTAGAATGTGTGCGTGCGTGCTCGGCGCCGTGTACGCACGCACTGTGACGCACACATTGACATAGAATATGGGGGCACAAGCCGGCGGCAGTAAGGGCCGTGCCTTCGGTGCCATTCGCGCTCGCAGCCGCCGCTTTAGAAAAAAAATGCGCTTCCTGAAAAATTGCCTTTTTTATGTTTGTGGTGCTTTACTAAAAAGGTGTGTTGATTATCACAAAGACCGAGTTTTTAAAATTCTACGTTGATGTTAATCAGAGTTCTTGCAATTTAAGTGCAGAAACTAGGTATACTAATTACAGAAATTATGCGACAGATCGAAATTTACTCATGACTTTTGTTTCGCACACGATCAATCCAGCGGCATAAAATTGAATTTTTTAAATTTAATAAAAATAACAATATATGGCCGTGTGTGTGTATGTGTAATTGTTACCATAAGGTTTATTTTTTGAACATTTATGCATTTAGTTTATAATATTTCTTATACTCGCGTCGAGGCCTCGACAACTTGAATAGTTTTAAGAATTTTTTGTAATTTTATTCTATATGTAATTTGTAATTTTTTGTTGTAAATAAAATGAGTGGAATTAGCGGTCTTATTACTGACGAATCCTGACTGGAGATATAAGGTTTTGTGCATTATTAGGACATCCGCGAGATTCGGAAATAAACGTATCTCACTGTGGAGGATGACGGCCGATCTCGCGGATTAAATTAAATAGCAAAAATATGTTTTTTGCCAGTTTTCAGATAACTGCGCAGCAGATTTGAAAGGCCGTTAAAATGGTCAGGCAGGCCGACGTTTGAACGCGACAAGCCGGCGCCTGGCGGGGGCCGCTGGTTTATGGACCAGACGTACGCGGCGCGTGGAAAGTTTGCAACGCCGTAAAATCAGAAAGTTCACGAGATGAACTCAGAAAAAGTGCACAAAACCTGGCATGTCATTTCCTGTCAGAATTCGTTATAAAATAAAGAATCGGATTAGTTTGGAAGGAGATACATCGAGAGATAGGAATCGGCCTTTTTTGAGGCGATTTATGAACGCCGACACATCCGGACACATTGGTACTAATTAAATTCACATGCGGATGTGCCAGGCGTTCAATTTGACGTAACATTTACATATGTACACCTCCCCGTTCGGGAGATAATTTGGCTAGGCGGGCAAAATAGTCCGTCTAGAGGATGAGCCGGCACGGTATGATCCGCTCGGGAATGCTGCGCTGACCACCATCCGCCACTGGGTATTCTCGAGATGTCTCTCCCCTCCCTTACTAATCCCATTTTGACCGTTGATTTCCCACTGTGTCTAGATTTTAAGTATAAATAAAGGAAGATTCCGCAGACTCAGCATCCTCAGTTCGCCGATATTACTTTTACCTTGTTACGCTGCCGGTCCGCGGAATCGTTTTTTGCTAAATAAAGTGTCTTTTATTTTTAATTTAAATTCCCGAAAAAGTGTTTTTTGTTGTTGCTTTCAAATTTACCTTTGTGCTTAAAATATTATAAATTTATACTGAATTTCTCCCACCGTAACACGGAGACCCACCCTATATATATAGCTATTTTAAATTCGGTTTTTTAGCCGCTGGGGTTTTAAAATATTTTGGGAATTTATTAATAGTTATTTCGAACTTGGTATGGCCTTGTGCGTACCAACTTTGTTGTCAATACAGAGAGAGGATGGAGCAGGTCTTTCGCAAAGAGTCCAAAAAGGACCACTTAAACATTAAAATCAGCACATCAATTTTTGAACAATTAAAAGAAATTGAATTTTATTCGGGTTTCGTGTCTACCTTATGCGTCGGAATCTCAGACGCTACAAGTAAAGTTACAACCCTAGCGTCAACGCATTAGTAGGCTAATAACTCGCCGACATTGAAGGTGACCCACCACATACCCTGGGCTGTTTTATGCGCCGAAGCGTCCATATCGACCCAACACATTCGCCGCCTAGTTGGCATTATTTTATGCTAAAGCGTCCTCTCCGCCCAGCCTTGCGTCCCAGCATTACAAGAAGCAAGACCGGGCGAGTCGGTCGCGCAAAACCTTCAATGTCCCATGCTAAGTCTTTATTTTTAAAAGAGGTTTTACAAAATTACAATAAAAGAACATCTATAAACTAAAAAATACAACATAAGAACACCCGAGGAGACATCGCAGGGGACAAAAATAAATCAACACCCCTCCTTGGAGGGAAAGGGACAAAACAAAAATAAAAACATGTAGCACTTGTGTCAGAAAAGGTAAAACCACCGGTATGACACCGATCAGGAGAGACAACGTAAAATTGACAAAATATGGTACAAAACACAAAGATAACATTGTTGTGCAAATAAAATGGAAAATAACGATAGAAAACACAATGAAATTAACAAGAATGTAAAGAGAAAATAGAAGTAATAAACAGAAAAAGTGAAATTGCAAGCAAGATTATTAAAAAAAAAACAAAGAAAGACCAATGTAGGGCAGCATGGTCAAGGGTACATCAGGACCACTGAGCAGGACCCCTCAGGATTTCCCAACGGGTCACCCAAATTCCCACGAACACTTTAAAAAGTCTGAAGTTATCCTCACAACTCACAAGGTCGGCATTTGTAAGACGCCGACCTGTTCCATGTGGCCCATTTATGCCCTCAATCAAAGCTTCTCTTGCATCCCTCATCAAAGAACAGTCCCACAGGATATGTCCCGGAGTCTGGGCCACACGAGCACAGACGCACCAAGGGTGGGTGGAGAGCCCAAGATCATGTAACTTAGATCTGAACTCTCCATGACCCGACAGCAGCTGTACTGTGTGGTGGTTCAGTGTGGGGAAATACCCTTCGGAATCCTTTCTTTCTTTCACCGCCACCCTCGGGAAGAAGCTGTGGGTCCACCTCCCGGTGGTAGCGGCATCCCATCTTTCTTGCCAAACTTCGATCGTGATCCGTCTAATCCTTCTGTCCAACTCCTGGAACCGCTCGTTTTCCAGGCGCCTGAGAGTCCTACCGAAGTAGTCAGTTTCCAGACGAACTCGCCGACAGGCCGGAGATAAACTACTGTTCTGGGTATACTGTGGTAATATGTCTTACAATTGTACTTGCAGTCTGTGTTGCAGTTTAAGGCCGGCCGCACTTTGGATACGAATTATCACGTACGCATTTGTACGATTATTTTCGTACGTATTGAGCGCGCACACTGATTGCGTCTTGCGTCGGTCGCGATCAGTTACTTTTCGCATTTCTCCAATAGCGTTTGTGCCAAATGAATAATCTGTATCTTCTGGAAAACTCTACTATGGCAGACTTAAATAATGACATGACTGTCTATCTAATAGATTCACAAATGCTGGGGAGAATCGAAGAGCAACAAGAGCTCATAACATCGGAGAGTTATTCAAAAGTTTTTTGTTCGAAGTACATAATCATACCTCACCTTCATTAAACCAAATTATTTAACTTACAGGTATTTTTTAGTTCTTCAGAGATTCTCCGCCACGATCTGCGCTGATGGTCACGTAGTTGAATCACTTTGATCCCACAAACATTTGTGGTCATGTGTCAAATTGACAACATTTTCAATATCCATCGTACGAAATCACAAAAATTTCCAAACAAATCCGGATCGTGTCGGACGCCGCATCTATACGTGCGTACACGCACTACTAAATCGTGTAAAGTGTGGGATGTTCAATACTACTTCGAAGGTCAGGAATGTACTTGCGTAGTACGTATACGTACTACTCAATTTCGTACCAAAACGCACCCAGTGTGCGGCCGGCGTAAGGTTGCGCCATCTGAAGTAAAGGTAAAAGGGTTACTCGAGTAACCTTTTTTACTAAAACGGGTTGCTCCATCAATGGTAAAAAATATTTTCCTTGCCTAAGTACATACAAGAGTAACATCTTTTTACTCTCCAATATCGGTGGGTAACGGTAAAGAAAATGGCCATCCTCTCACAGCTGATTTGAAAATGTGACATTTGTCCATATAGGTACAGTAGCCAGCAAACATCATGAAATTTTTCGGCGTGGGGGAAGTTTGCGCATGTACCACCAACGAGACCAAAATTTGTCTTCTGCGCATTCCCCCACTATGCCAAAAAATTTCAAGAAGTTTGCCGGCAACTGTACTAGTCATTTTCGTATTAAAATTTGTAAACATTACAATGAAATCTTTTAATTTTGCGTTATTTTAGCGATGGTTTGACGTTTGTTTGGTTTGTTTCATAGAATAGAGTGGTTTGTTTGATTATGAACCGCAAAAGTACGTATTGCCAGTGGTAAAAAACTGAAATAAATCAAATTCCATAGATATACGCGGTATTTGAGGTTCGTTCCGCTTGGCACCCTATCAGCCTTATTATTGGTTTGACGGCGGTAAAAAAAGACGTTTCTGCAACCCGAAATCGAGATTACTCTCGGCGGATGGTAAGAAAAATTACTCGAGTAAAATTTACTTCAGATGGCGCAACCGGGTCTTAGTTTGCAGGGAAGTTATCACTCGAAGGAAGGTGACCTCATATCGGTGCTCGCAACTAGATGATCTCATGTACACATCGGTGCGAGATCTTAGATTATTTTATGAAAGCGAGCAGCTGCAGAATGTGCCGGCGAGTATTTATTTATTTAAGACATATTGAAAGTATCTTTCGCGCAGTTTTAGATACAACGAATTACGAGCGCACTCTAAAACTGTTGGGAATATGATTTTTGTACGTTTTCAAAGATTAACCAAATTTAATATGCAGGGTTATTTGGAAAACATAAATAACCTCGCAGGACTATAATGCTGCCTTGATTATGAGTAGAAAATGTTCAAGCAATCATGGCTTAATTATCAATATTTATGGAGATATGCGACATCGAAATTTGCATTCTTTTTTACTCCCTTTCTTTTAACTCGTAGCGTCTGGTTGCTTGTCTGACGAAAAAACTTTGGATCGATTTTTATCCCTTTTCCCGTGATCGAATCGAGCTGAAACTTTGCAGGCAGACTCGTGGCGACGATAAAAATGACAAATTTTCGTTAAAAAAATTCATAATTATAGTATAATTTTGGATTTTTCGAATTTTTTTATTAATCAATTTTCCCCTTTCACGCTGAATCGTGGAACCTTTGCACGTGGCTAAAAGCTGTTTCGGTCAGCAGACGGGCGGACAGGAAGGGAAGACACCCGACACCGGACACCGGAGCGCGGTGGCACCGACCTTCGGAGTCTCCAGTTACCGCGGGTCAAGTGCTCTCCGCGCGCGGAGCGGTGCATTGGCTCAGCGCTGGCCGCCTCGGGTGGTCCGAGAGTGCTAGTAAAAATAAAGTGGATACCTACTTAATAAAATACAGGTTCAACTCATTCTTTATCATTCTTTCAACTCCTCCGCTCAATCTCTCACAATCCCGGGAATTTAATTTGTATCTCTTATTAAGGGGGAATATCTACCTATGAAGCGCGAAAAAAGGCAATTGTTGTGAATTTTTTAAAGAAATCCTATATGAATTATGGTATTGTTATCATGTCTACATGAAAGTACATATGTTTAAGAATATGTTATTTTTTTTCTAATTAAAAATATTCAACATTGGCGGAAAATTCTTGGGTTCTGTCGACTGCCGAAAAAAAGGTCTTCATCTGTAAACATCAGAATAAAAAAAGATTATCAAAATTAACATCTTTGACGTAGGGGTTTTTGAAAATATAGATTTTTGACAAAACGGCGGGCGTTTGAATTTAAAATGGTGTTTTTAGGGAAAAATTCTGATTTATTATGTAGATAAAAAAAACTAAGTCACTTAAAAAAAATCCTACGACAAGGACTAGATAATTATGTAAAATTTCAAGTTGATCGGTTCAGTAGTTGCCGAGATATTTTGGTCACCGATTTTCAAAACATGGTTTCGAGTAAAACGCACTCGAAAATTGAGCAATGAATAAATCGCGAAATTTTTCAACTTATGTAAAATCATCGATTCCAGGTCCATACTGTAAGTCCTCCACCTTCCTTAGAATTCCCATATCATCGAGCACTCTTCACAAACATAATAGAAACAGGTCTAATGTTTCTATTACGAAAGAGCCCGACTGGCAACGCGGCGCGTGATCGACAAAGGGATGCCACTTTGTACTTTGTTACTTTTATGATTTTTTACTTGAAATTTTCACCAGACATTCTCAAGACCTCAAAAATTTTAAAATAGATTTTTTCGAAATGTCTAGGTAGGTAAGTATCCCCCTTAAATGTAATTATATTTCAATCGAGTCTTGGCCGAAAGCCACCGGACCAAATCGTTGGACGTGAAGCGTGTTCGAGAACTCGACAAATTGTCCGAACACGAACCATCAAAAGACAATCATAACAACACGATTTTTTTCCTAAAGTAGAGACAATTATGAGCGTCGTAACTGGACTGAACATTTTAAATTACTTTTTGAATACTGTCTACATGTACTTTTAACAGAAATATAAGATGATGAATAAAATATACCGCCTGATAAATAGACACCGCTGACTAGGTGTGATGTACCTGACCTCTGCATATTTATCTGAACAGTGTCACGAGAGAACATTGTATGTATTTATTTCCTTGAAAAATCTTACCACACTACATCACCTCTGTAAAACCGTTGCATCATAATAATGTCATTATTTATTCTAATATTATATATTTATATACAGTTTCTACTAACTCACTGAGAACAGCAATTTTACTTATCTTGTTTTAATAATTCGTGTTTATTTACAATTTTATAAATCTATGCACTCCGTTTAACCAACCAATGTTATTAAATTTATAATATATTACGTACGAATATAAGTATCAGATTTGATTCAAGGACATTTGCCATGCTTGATTTATAAATTAAATCATATAATAGCTAGTTCGTAAGTAACCTACCTCTGGTATCATTTCAAATTATTATTGAAAGAAAACTGCATCGAAAGTAGATTGGATGCACAAAGCTCAGCTGATGACAAAAAAGCTCTGAAAAGTTCAAAGAGCAATACTTTTTGCACATCTATTGAAGAAACAATTTGAATTATTTTATTCTAAATATGCTTATGACATATTTTATTTAAAATTTGACCGAGATACAAACGTTGAGCATTATTTTGATGTCTATACTAATATTATAAAGAGGAAAGATTTGATTGTGTGTTTGAATTGAATAGGCTCCGAAACTACTGGAACGATTTGAAAAATTCTTTCACATTCAGAATCCTACATTATCCCTGATGAACATAGGCTATAGAATATTTTCAAAAATGTTAGGGATCCGTATGAAAACTTCGATAATGTAACCCAACGTGTGAAAAAATTACGAAAAAAAACCTTATATTGCGTACGCTGCGGAAATTATTGCCAATAGAGCAAAGTAATGTACTACAATTTTATAGAGGACATTAATATTTACAAAAAAGTCTGTGATACCAAATATCTAAGTATTACAGTTATGTTGCAATAATTTATGTTAACATTAGATGGAAACATTGTTTTTTAGAGAACAGCGGACCCTTTGTTTTCCCTCACAAACTTATTTTTTACTTAATCCTTAACCCGTGCAACGCCGGGTACGACCGGCTAGTTGTTAATAAAAAAGACCTGAAGTTATGCTCAGTGGTTTCAAAGTTGGAGTTGTCGTCGATGTCTGGTATAGGTTAACGCATGTGTGAAAATGAAATAGCACGTGACTTACCCAAAGATGTGTCGCTCCCGCTGAACACGGCATTCAGTCTATCTGAGCATCAAGAACCGCCCAGCTTCCACAGGGAACATTCTGGAAGAAAACAGCAGAGTCAGGAGTGCACGGACAGGTGGATGAACGGCCGCCGGCCGCGACGGGGTGCCAAGTCTTATATTAGAGCGGAATGATATTTCAAAGTCACATAAAAAATTCGAAACCAGTGACAACAGTTAATCAACACGAATATGCCCGTCGAAACGATGGGCTAGTGAGGTATGACAATCTCTTCTAATTCGTCAAATCTATCAATAATTGTTATCAAGGTACACATGTTAATTAGTGGCACATGAGCATGCGCAGTATTGACCTTCTTGAGCCCATGCTTATTAGTGGCATGTGTGTACGCACATTGCTAGTAATGAGCATGCTAATGTCATTCACCATGAGAAGGGGTATCTTTTGAGCATGTGTGAACAGGCTTGCTTATTACGAGCATGCTTATGTCATTGCGGCTTGTATCGATTATCAATGCGATCTTCAGTTTGCAGTTTACATTTTGAACAAGAGCGTCTCTATTCTATGACAAGAGCATGCCAGTGATAAGCATGTGTGTTTGATTAAACTCAGGAAATGTTTTGATGTATTGGTTCACTTGAATTTTCTATTTCAGTTTGCAATGTTTAATTTTGAACTAGAGTTCCTCTCTATTATATGACAAGAGCATGCCACTAATAAGCATGTGTGTTTGATTGTTAGCTTTGGGCATGCTTATTTATGAGCATGCTAATATTGAGCAAGTGTGTACAGTTGTTAGGGCATGCTAGTTTTGAGCATGCTAGTAATAAGCATGTGTATCTGTACCTTAACAATATATATTTCCAAACGATAGGTATAAAATAATTTCGATAGACGGAGCTAAGACGCATGGGACATTTTCGCAGCATTCAGTATTTAATATTGATTAATATTTAAGTTTGGTGCCCTTCTGTAATAAACTAATCTGCAAAACTTCTCGTTCTGTGTATAATGGGCTCACGTATCTGATTAATTATCACTTCATTAGTCATTCGCTTACAAGTTCCATTGACGTAAATAAACGTGTCTTCATTTGTGGCATATAGATGCAAAACCGCCACTATCCATACGGAGCCCATGCAGATAGTGGCGGTTTTGCTTCTATATGCCACATTTTATCTATTATTGTTTTCACATCCTTTTCGTGTATTTTCTCGGTCGTGCATCTTC
Organism: Agrypnia vestita; assembly: GCA_016648135.1. Classification (NCBI taxonomy): domain Eukaryota; kingdom Metazoa; phylum Arthropoda; class Insecta; order Trichoptera; family Phryganeidae; genus Agrypnia; species Agrypnia vestita. Next base: position 14,558 of record JADDOH010017308.1, read on the forward strand.
GACTGTGTGTGGGATGCTGGGAGCACATTCTTCGCAATAAACCCGAGCAGAGGATAAACAATTTCACTGAAATGCAGGTGGAGCTCTCAGCGAGTCCTGTGCCAAAATGTGGTTGTATAAACCTATGCAAAAAATGTAATTTAAGTCAATATTTTGGGTTACAAAAAAACGCTTCTCCGAGCAAGACGACGCACCTCGCACTGTCGCACCACATCGGTGTGTACAAGGTTACCATTTAAGACAAATTAATGAGAAAAAAAAGTAACCCATAAAAACCAAGTTTTTACAATACTCCCTTTCTCATTTTCGGATTTCGTGTCTACCAGATGCGTCGTAATCTCCATACAACTTACTAAATTGTATGAGAAAAACATAAAAAATTTGAAAAATCCAAAATTATACTATAATTATTTTTTTTAACGAAAATTTGATAGATCTTCTTGATCGTCGCTACAAGTCTGCTTGCAAAGTTTCAGCTCGATTGGATCACGGGAAAGGGGTTTAAAATCGATGCAAAGTTTTTTCGCCAAGCAGACGCCACGAGTTAAAAAAAGGAAGTAAAAAAGGAAGATGTGTAATCTCCATCACACGTAAATCCAGTGTTAAAGTGTACATAAAAGTAGCAGAACGATATTTCATCTTGCCATATATTACTGTTTGAATATTAAAGGATGGTTGATGGCATGACATTTGACGCACAAAAGAGTGAAGAGACGAGGTGTGTACAGGGGGACTACAAAAGCCGAGAATTGTCTCAGAAGAATTTCATGGGAGCAAAATACGTATTACAGGGATTGTCTCAGGTGGAAAATCTCATTCGTAGACACGGGCCATAAGGTTGGCTGATGTGACCTTTATATTTTCTCTTCTTCTTCAGCCTTCATCTCTCCACTGCTGGATACGGGCCTCTTCCATACCCTTCCAGTAGCCATCTCTTGGGCCTATACGAGCATGAATCCTTGTGCGCATTTGAACTTTTCTACACTTTTTTTGTAAGGGTCATCGTCTCCATACCGTATGTCATAACTGGCAGTGGAGTGAGACCCACCACAGGCCCATGGCCGTTCTACGAGCAAAAGCTCCCCTATCGGCCCTACACTTTCGCCATCCAATTTGGCATTGTTTTAATGCTAAAGCAGTTTCTTCGCTACGCTGCTGACGACGAAAAAACACTCATGCGACGCGGCGAGGAAACTGCACTAACCACTTCACTGTCTCTGATGCGTTATGAAACAATTTATTTAAGAAAATAGTAATACATAAAATATAATTAAAAGCAGAGAAATACAAAAAATATCAAACATCAGAAGTGTCGAATCCAGCATACTGTCATAACTGGCAGCATGCACGATTCGAACGTTTTTCTTTATAAGACAATTGGGATCTCTTTGTTTTCGAAAAATATGAGTTTGCCAAAAGCAACCCAACTCAGTACTCGTCTTAGCACTTTTACCGTTTGGTTTTTTTTGTCCATTTTTTTGGTCCCGAATATATACAATATGTACCATTTCAATATCATTATTATTGATTGTGAAGATATTAGCATAATTATAACCCATCAAATGCCAAATTGGCTTAATTTAACTTTTTTTTTGTTTGCGATCATTTGGGGACCGATACGCTCTCCCGAACATTTTTAAGCTCAAGGATACACTTGCAAAAATTTTCGGTAGAGTAGTCCCGCGCTGTAGTATAATAAATAGATCCTCATGGTATATTTAGCCCGAAGGGACGTGAAGCGGGGGGCGACCTCCGCAGGGCTAATTGCTGGCACCCACCGCGGCTGCGCGAATTTATAAATAACGCCGGCCGGTTAAGCAGGCTCTGTTTCGGGCCGCGGGGACACGACCCTTGCGTCCGCGCTCCTCTGAAGTTGCGGTCTTATTTACTTCCGCTCCGCTGCCCAGCGCAATAAGCAATTTTTAACGAATCTTTACACGGTACAGACGAAAATTCTATCAAGGCCCCAGACCACTGTGAAAAAATATTTTTTGTCATTTTTTTCCATTTCATTTTCTGAAAGATGAGTTTGTCAAGAATGCTCTCACCAGATATTTTAAAGAAATTTGTAAAATTGACAGAGATACAGCGGTTTAAAATTTTTTGTTTGTATGTTGAATTATCAAAACTTTGAATGCGTTTTTCTCAAAAGTACATTTTTCAACCTGGTTGACAGCATATCAGAAAAACTGTACATTCGATTTGCATGCGCCAAGTCTTAAACTGTTTAAAAATCCAGTCTCTATGGTACCACGTAGAGATTTTTTTAAGGGCCCTCTTCTATTTTTTCTTAAATATATGATGAAAATTTTCTATAAAAAATCGAAAATAAAATTAATCCGCTATTTTTTTTAGATATTGAAATCCCCTACGTGATGCTGTAAACCTATATGTCTAGTTTCTAAATATACTTTTATTTCATTTTTCGGTTGTGCCCTATGGCTTAATAACCACCCAGCGGCAAATTCTTCAGAGTGTCCTCTTCGAAGCAGCGTACACCGAAAACTGTACATTAGATTTGAGTACAAAAATTTGTATGCAGTCTTCAATATGTATATATATACTATGAGTAAAAAATAAAAAAATTCCATGTATCGTTTGCTTGAAAATAATTAGGAAAAATACACCCCCATACCGCGCGCGCACAGTGGTCTGGGGCCTTAATAAAAATGTTATTGAAGCCGAAAATTGGAAAAGTTATCGGCAAAATGCCCACTTATATGAAACTAATTTATGCATGGAAATCAAAGATCAGAAAATAAATAATTGCAAATATTGTACACGAATTGATCATAGAATCTTAAACTGTATAAAGCCGGCGCCACACTGCGCTTATCTTCGAAATGTAGCGGCGTTCCGCGACGGAAAAGATGCGGCGGATAACCCGATATGTGGCGCCGGCCTAATACTATTTAAATAAATGAATTCCGATGAAATATACAAATCGAGAAAAGATTTATTTTGAAATCCATAAATATGATAAGACTCGTTATTATTGTGACTAGAAAATCAAATCCCGTGTTCAAATTAAATTCAAAAATCCAAAATGGGATTTAATTTTGATTAAGCTGGAATCCTAATAATAGAGAGATAAGCTAATTTTGTCATAGATTTTGTACGTTTAAGACCAGAAAGACCAAATGTAATATAATATATTAAGTATGTATTAATAAATTCATGATTGAAAAAAAATAATGTACGATAATTTAACCTTGACCGATTTCTGTTATCCCGAAATGAATCCAAAATATAAATCCCAAATTAAGTAATCCCGGGATAAATAAATACTGTAAACTGAGCAGGGGGAGGCATCCTCGCCATTTTAGCTTAATGATGATTCAATATCATTTGTGCAATACAGGATAAACGAAAACAACAGAACTAATATTATATTAATTCATACTCAAATTAATGATCTCAAATTCTCTGATCTACATATTCTATGGCAGTCGGTCCGTCATTTTCATTTGAATTTCACCTTTACCTCATTTGTAGTGGCTTTACATTTGCATAATGGTCCCAAGTTGGTGTATATTCTTAATACAGCAGTTTGACATTTTGCGAAATGGCTTTCTAAAAGAAATCTCATTATAATAAAATATATCGACCAGTTTTATAAAAATAATCCGTGTTGTTCGGATCAAGGGTGATATTTTTGTCACATAAATAATACCTAATTGTAAATATAACCGCGTTCCCTATTTATGTCTCTTCGGAAATGTTGTTAATATATTATATATTGTATAACATTAATGCGCAAAAAGAGGGTAAAAAAATAAGCGAGTTGTATTTTCAAGCTGAAGAAATTTTAAAGTGGATTGATTAACAAATATGGTCGACAAAATTGTCATAGCTAGGAAACGTTACGCGAAGACTGTGACCAGCTGAGTAATATGTATACTCGAATATTCCGGTGGCATTGTCTTGGAACTGTAGTTGGTTCCCAAACCTTAAATATGCCGAATATATATATATATATATAACCATATACTCTCGGACTTTAATATAAAATAGAGGAAAGTTAAAATAAAAAGACATTAATTATTAAAGACATACTTACATACTAGATTGAATTCTAGCTCTGGACAAAAATTTTCATGCGACGGACCACCCTAGGCCGGTTTCAACGTTATCTCTATTAAATTTTTAATCCATAAATATTAGAGTAAAATTAGTAAAATTCTTCATTTTAACCGGTCAATAGTAACATCAACGTGAAGGACAAAGATCGAACCCTGTCCGAGTTCCAACGGTATCATTCCTTAACCCCAGCGCCTGTCATTATTCTGGTAGCCTTAGGCCCGGTCGTATCAAGTTGGATTAAAGCAAAAGCTCTTTTAAAGCATAGATTTTTACAGAAACGGATTGTTTGATTGGTGGAGAACGCAAAAATCTACGCTCTAAACGAACTTTTACCTTATTCCAACTTGACAACCAGGCCTTACTCTCTATCGGGACATCGAAACCCGGATTCGAAGAACATCCGCGTATATAGTGCTACACGATCGTGGAAAACGCTATAATTGTACATATTTTCAGTCAACATTAAATAAAATTACACTGGCTGTTGAATTATGCGTCATTTTGCATAAAATTTGTTTAATTATTTAAAAAACTAACGCCAATGCTAGAATGTCAAGAGAGCCACGCGAGATCCGCGGCGGTGCCAACTACGATAGCGTAACAGGCCCGCCAGTGTCAAGGGCAAGCTCGGAATTCCACTCGCCCCACGTGCAGACATTTCCACCGGCCACGCCCGCGGCCCCTGACGTCACCACCCCATTTGTATTCCGCGCCAGTTTCATAACCGCCGGTCGTTCTGTTCGGGATGTGGACTTCGTCTTGCGGAGGGTTCACGGACCCGGACTGCCCGTCACCTGTCAGTCTAGAGTGGCGAAGGGAAAAACTACGTTTCAAAATGAAGACTACAACACACACACGTTCACCAGTTTGAAGACTACAAAGTGTACACTACAATTGTAGTAAAAACTGCACGAAGTGAAGTAATGAAGTAATTGTACTACAAAATTGTAGTACTAGTGAACTAATTATATTTATTCCCAAATAAAAAGTTTGGTGACTAAAAAAAAAGTTTCGATTTCCAAAGGTTTCTCCATTTATCTACATCAACTTCCCAAAAATTTCACATAAAAAATGCACTATTTGGAGTTTGTGCTCGTACTTTCGATAACTTTGAAGTGTGTGTACTTTGCAGTGTTCGCTTTGAAATGAAGTGTATATTTGAAGTATGTACTTTCAATAACTTTTAAGTGTGTGTAGATTGTAGTGTGCACTACACTCCAAAACGTGTGAAGTGTGCACTTCAATGTAATGTAGTACTACATTGTAGTACGGAGCGGACCCATCACTAGTCTAGAGCCTCCAATCCGAATATTGGAATATATTCGCCTGTTATTCGAATACTTTAAAAAGTATTCGTAAAGTGTTCGCTCTTATTTATATTATAAGATTTTCAATATTTTATAAACGAAATAAAGGTTTACGGACCCTGGAAGTCAGTATGCAAGCATTCATTCATTCACTCAGGTATACGAATTCGGACATCGAAGATGTAAACGCCTTTGTCGGACATCTACTGCTTATCTTTATGTCTTTATGACAACAAGTTTTATTAAATTGTTTTGTTAACTTGTATGTAGTTTTCATAAATACTTAAGGCGACAAACAAGAAGTTATATACAAAATAATGAGAGAAAAAAACTTGCGAGATAAACGTATCAATTCAACATTATTTTTCAATATATTTTTTGTTGTTTTCTTTTAACATATATTTAAAAAAATTAAAATAATAAAATCCTCTAAAATTGTTGTGTTTTTATTTTACATATATAGAATGTATTTATTTATCTGTATTTATCATCCAAAGTAAATTATTCCTTTCTTAAAAATATTACGAATACATTCGAATATTCGAATATATTATCATTAACTTATTCGATATTCGAATAGTTGGAATCACGAATATGTGGAGGCTCTACCTGTCACCGTCCTGCTTTACCCGTCGAGAACGCGATGGACCGTCTCGTGAGCTGGTGACGTCACACAGCCCGAGTATCTTTTTCCCACGGCTTCACATTTGACCTTTCGAGTCCGTTGATAAATGTGAAAAAATGCGACAGATTAAACTATCTCCGCTACAATAGTAATACAAGAGTAATACAACTGGGCTGATTTGGGTAACGTTCTTACGAATGTTAATAAGAACTCGTAAAAAGTTACATAAACTCCCCGGGCATATGCTGCTGCCAAAAAAGAAGACACAAATATATTTCAGCGTCTACGAAGCTTTACTTTAGGACAATTAACTCTAAAAAGGCTAGGAGACTCTTCACGGTCGTCCGTAATGACGGTAATAACAGTTTAAATGCGGTGGAGTGAAAAGTTTACATCTTCTTCGGACACATCATTATACTGCCATTACGAGTGAAAGGGAAAAAACACATTTTGTGGTGTTCCATTCGATGACGAAATATAAAATAGAAAAGAGAATCAAGCAATATTATTATTTAGTTACTAGGTTAACCTGTGGACATTAAACGCAGTTGCAATTGAAGACCCCATGGCAAGAAGTTGTTAACTAACATTCAAGTCATTTTGAGATAATTAGACATTTGCATTTAGCCTTTGAAAAATATGTTATTGCTAATTCAAGATTAATTTTTATTGATTTGTGTCACTAAAATATCAAAAAAATATTTACAAAGTAAAAGAAAAGCATTTATGCACAAAAAAATAAAAATATACTAATTTTCCCTAAAAAAATGTAGTCAACAAACATTTTTTCGCCTCTGGAACTCATTTTTAATAGAATAACACCTTTTTGAAATTGGTAAAACACGAACATCAAACAATCCGTTTTTACTATCCATTTATCCAAAATTACAAAATTCCTGGCACTTTAATTAATAATAAAAAACATGGTATGTACCATTTAAAATTAAAAAAAAATAATATATAAGTACATTTTATAATAGTCTTCAAATAAAAATAAATATACGACAGTACTGCCAGAGTAAAATTTATATTAACCATAAATATTCCAATCAAATTAAAAGGCGTGTTAATTTCAGAATGATGGCATGAACATGTTATAATTGAAGATAGCATGTTCTTTCCATTAGTAACTGATTTGATTTTTATGCAAAAGTGTAGTTAGCATGTACATCACTATGATTTGAACATGTTCTAATTATTTTTAAGTTCTGAACATATTTCCAATGGAAAGAGCGTATATTATTTAGTTTAGAGGGCTTATTAACTCATTTTTGACAAAAATGTTAGTTAACAACTTCTTGCCATGGGGTCTTCAATTGTTTTAGAAGACCTCTTTAGGCACAAATAACCCCTATTCTCAAGATAACAATAAAGTTATAATGGTAACTGTTATCTCAGTACAAAATAATCGCATTAATCTATGTATGCGTAAAGTTTCTACGAGAAATGTACAAAACAAAAAGCTCATCTAAAACATCGCTTAAGAGGCCGTTATACCAGGCAAATTGTAAATGGTTGACAATTCTGCCGCTACAGCGGAGCCACTTACATATTTTTCAGTTGAAAATAACAGATTCTGACAAACATGTTTTTTCTTCCTGTCAACAACCCGCTTGGCATATTTGCATAAAGCCCATTGGTTGGGGATGCGACAGTTGCGGGAATTGTTTTTTCTATTTAAAAAAGTCTTGCAATTATGCGCGGGGTTAGAATATGCGAGACTCAAATCATTTACATAGGGTTTGGCTAGGAAACAAGTGCGTGAAGATCGCGCCAAAATAGAAGAATCTACTTTAGGTTGTTAAAATTATACAGCTGTTTCTTTCGACAGTTTTCATATAAACACAAGTTGTTGAATGTAAAACAGTTATACTGTTTTACATTCTTATAAGATTACACACTCATAAGATTAAACGTGTCTTAAAAAAGTTAAACAATTAGAACTAAAAAACAAGTTTTTTTTTTCATATGTGGTGACTATGGAGTTCTACAAACTTGTCTCCGAAACAATAAACTTACTAAATGTTTTAATTCCGTTTCGGAGCGGAATTACCAATACCATATACACCTACAATTACAGGATTATTATAACGGCATTTTTAAAGATAAATTATGGATGTCTCACAGAGACGGTGTTATTAATAAGGAAAAGTATGTGTGGAAGATTTTTTTGAGTGTTTACAGGGCTTAAGACCTGTCATTGGCTGGCCAACACAATATACACAATTCGCGTGACGTTCACCGATCCACCTACGATCGACCACACATCTATCAAATGTGGAAAATTGTATACATGATATTTATGTCTCTCTACTGGGAAAGACAATCGGCGAACGTTACATTGTGTAAAGTGAAGAACCAGTTGGGTCAACTGGTTTATAATCTTTCGTTTAAACCATCGATTTTTGCGTTTTACACCAAACAACCCATTTTCGTAAAAATGAATGCTTTAAACGAAAAATTAATATATAAAATACAAGCTAAGTTGATGCAACCGGCATAAATCCAGCCAATGACATGTTGTAAGACCTATACGCCCAAAAAAAAGACATCTACATATACTTTCTTTATAAATAGCTTCCTCTCTATGACATATCAAAACCGTTGAATTAGAACAGAATCAAAAAATAAAGTGATTTTTTTTGTTTATTAAAAACAACTGAACATAATTTTCATAATAGAGAAGCTTGTTGGTCTTGTGGTTGGGACTCTCACCTCGTAATCCAAAGGTCGCGGATTCAAACCTCACTCGGGACCATATTTTTATAGCACAAGCGTTTAGCTTAGTTTGTAAATAGAAAGAATATTGATGACACACGTATTCCGTGTTCGCATCTCTATTTTTTTTTAATAAATAAAAAATGAGCGAGCCTTACAGTAGTCGCATATGATTTGTAACATTTGACAACTCATAATTAAAAGTATCAATTGAGCAGCAACAGAAATTAACGTCAAAGTTTAAAAAAGCTAACACCTATTAATTAGTATAGAAAATGTAAGTGCATTTATTTATTATTGATTTTTTCCGCATTAGGTAGGTGCCGTATATCTACACACGCATTTTGTTTAGAAATGTGTTTGGTCAATTATATGTTTTTATTTATTTTCGTAGATGGCGGAAGTGCGCCGCCATACATATTGTATGAAAACTTTGAATAAATATTTATAAATAATCTCATAAATTACATGAAATTTGAGAATGTAAATCATTAGGGGTTATTATGTTTAGATTAATGTAAAAAAAATCAAGTATTTATTGGATAGTTTCGAAGATGTAAGCCAAAATATATCAAAGTTACAACATCCACACGCTTGACACCAGCCGAGTGGCATATATACAAAATCAGAAGCGTTGGCTGTTGAAAGTGTGCGTCTTCGCTGTGATGGCACTCGCTGGAAATGGATTTATTTATAAACGATGATTTTTTCCGTCGCGCGCGCTCATTGGTTAAATGAAATTGCGCGCGCTTCCCTGGCGTCTTATTTTCTGTTACTAGTGATGGGTCCGCTCTGTACTCACTACTACAATGTAGCAGTACATTACATTAAGTGTACACTTCACACCTTTTGAAGTGTAGTGCTCATTACAAAGTACACAACATCAAAGTTATTGAAAGTACATACCTACTTCAAATAGTACACTTGATTTCAAAGCGAACACTACAATCGAAAGTACGAGTACATACTTCAAATAGTACATTTTTTATGTGAAATTTTTGGGAAGTCTATGTAGATAAATTTTAAAAAAATTGTAAATCGAAACAACCCTCCCCATGGTTGGAAAATTGTAGGACCGAATGACGAAATATTTGGAAACTGAAACAACCTCCCCCCCCATGGTTTGCATTGGGGGGGGGGTTGTTTCAATAACCTCATTCGACGGGTACGAGCACGTGCGTACTCGTATTATCAAGTGGCCCATTTACTAGTGTTACGCTAACGAAGCCAATAAAAGACTCGGGTGACGATTTGTCAGCCGAAGAGGGGTCAGCGGGGCGGCCACCCCGGGCGGGGGTGACCCGGCCAGCCGTGCACATTGGATCGCGTTAGCCTCCGAACGACGTCGACAGGGCCTTGTTCAGACACAGCGGGAACCGCGCGGTTTCAGAATCGCGTGGGATTAATAACTTTAATAGATATGACGGTCTTAAGTTAAAAACCTCGTGGTATCCAGCGCTGCAGGATAAATCAAATCGACGATCCGCATAGTCCGACATCCGTTAGTAGGTACACAACACACTACATCAAGATACATACACCCTGCTTTCGAACGGTACTGCAATCCAGTGCTTAACATAACACAAACTTGGAGACACCCTGACTTCGGTACGGTATTGCAAGGCAATAGTTAACCTACACTTCAACACACACTCATCACATCAGCCCTGATGATGGACCCTGCAATGGGACGTTGGCTCGAGGGGTCACATATACACGGCAGAATATCCCAGAAAACTATACACAGAAGATGGAGAAAAGATCTGCAATATGGGATCTTCAGTGTGAGAATTACTCAAATATGCCAAGAACCAAGCTTGGCAGGAGTTGTTGGAGATATTTGGAAATGGTGAAGACGCGTTGGAAAAAAAGGGTATTTTAGATAAGTAGGTATTTATTCACCAAAAATGAACTGACAAAATGATATATTTGTGTCTTGCCATGGAACACGGCCGTCGTTCACAAAGTAATGAGCGAATTTATCCCTGATATTCAAAGATGGAGAACGGCACCGGAGCTGTCAAAATGACGCGCTATTCGCACGCACAAATCGCTTATTAACCGAGGCTGTCTGAACACATGACAGAAATCTGCGGTTTCAAAACGCGCGATTTGCAATCGCACGATTCCCGCGTGTCTGAACAAGCCCTAAGCGCCTCTGCACGAACGCTAATCGCTAGTAATAATGTTCTCGGAATTTTGCAAAATTTTTCCATCACAAATTTGTGCACACCTAAAAAGCTAATCTTGCGTTATCAAAAGTGAAATTTCCAATTCCATTTATATTTTTGCATCGCGAATCAACAAATCTAATCATTCTCGGTATTCGCGACTGTATGCGTGATACAGCACGTGAAAATATACGTGCTATTGCTATCGCCACGAAAATCGTAAATGTGTAATGAGACCGATTGCCTTTCTCGGGCTTTCCGAGCGAGTGACACACTGTCCCAAGTAGGGTCACCAAATAAGTGTTTCGTCATCAACTAGTCGTCTGAATCAAACTTAATAGCACACCAAAAGATTAGAGCAAAACATCCCTCCTAATCTCGGGATAGCAATAAACCATAACAATCATATTTTACCGCTGTTATATACATTGACAGAGATTGATCAAATGCTATTATGTATGGTCAGTTCTACTTTACGGTGTTGAAGCATGGACGCTGAAGGTGACTACTCTAAATCGTTCGATCGGCGTTCGAAATGTGGATACATCGTAAAATGTTAAGGATATCTTGGACTGACATAACAAGTAATGTTGAAGTTTTACGTAGAGCAAATACAAACAGACTCAACATAGTAAAGCTCCGTAAAATTTCATATTTTGGTCATATAATGAGAAGCGAAAAATACTCCATCCTTTAGCTCGTCATGAAGGGGAAGATCGCAGAGGTCGCAAGGTCGCAAGGTCGCAGAGGGGTCGGAAGGAGGCGGCATTCCTGGCTTCGAAACATCCGAGAGTGGACCGGGATAAGAAGCGTGGAAGAGCTGTTCCGCACTGCCCTGGACGGGGAAACTTTCTCCCAGATGATCGCCGACGTCGGGGGGACCCGACAGGGCACATGAAGAAGAAGAAGATATACACTGTGTACTTTGTTCATTTTTGTGCTGGAGAGCCGTCCCGTACCTTTTGCGTGTAGTTTTCTGGGATATTCTGCCGGGTATATCTGGCCCTTCTGGTCGACGTTTCGGAACCCATTGCAGGATCTATCAATCAGGATACATATTCTCTGTGTAACAGTGTGGGTCACTAACGCCATCAGAAGGCGTTACGCTACACGAGATGTGCGGATGGCATAAATATGGATGGGAAAAATACTCATATTAATTTAACTCAAGTTAATTCTTCAAGAACACTTGCACATTAACCAAAAATACTGCCATTAAATGAATTATTAAATAAACATTTCTAAAATATTAACAATAAATTTTTAAATATAAAAAATCTTCATAGAAGAGAATTAAGTACCCACATGTATAGACGGACATTCGAAATAACCTTATTATCCTAAGAAAGCCATTCTAGAAAGAAAAAATATTAACACCCTGTAAACACTGTTTGTTTTTATAAAGAAATACAGATCTTATTAGGTTGTGCTTGGTATATTTTTTCCAAGTTATACGTTATACATCTGTATAAGTTAAACTATGACTAGTGTGTACGGGAAAAACACAAGAGGAAAATTATAATTATTCGTTTATTTGAGTACAGAACGCAAAATTCAAGGTGTCACAACTGGCAAGTTAAACATTGTCGCTTAGGTACAAGTGCCGACGAAGATATCTAGTACTAAAATAGATTGAATGCAGTGGAGACGAGATCCCTTAGACGTGTGTGTGGCAAATCCGTGTATGGTAGAGTAAAGAATGAAGATATTAGGAATGAATATAAAGCTGATCGTAGCATAATTCATAGAATTAAAAAAGGGTCGCTGAGGTGGTTTAGGCATGTTGAGCGAATAAAGGAGGAAAGAATGGTAAGAAAGATATATAATGCAGGTGTTGACGGCGCCAGAAAGAGAGGGGGACTATGGAAGACGTGGCATGATTACATTAACCAGATACTGGAAGATGGTCCCGTTAGAAGCCTCAACAACCGTCGAGCTTGCATGATGGATGAATGTAGATGAATTGAGAGTTGTATGTCAGGACAGAAGAGTATGGCGCTCTGTCCTCTCTGCCTCCCCCACGGGGAAACGGCGTGATGCTAAGTTAGTTGGTTAGTTAGTTCATTCTTGTAATGGATTATATCTTAGTCAATTCTTGGGTACTGAGGGTCCGAAAACACGAAATATTTTGATTACAATATTGAGAATCATTCGCGGACTTCATCAAAACGCAAAACCAGATTCGGTCCAACGCCATTTTAATACCAGGAGAAGTGAAATCCGGTCAGAAAGGGTTCAATATTCCCGGATCCCGACAAGTCTCTGCGGAATATTTATGGTCGCGCATTTGCACATTATACACGACCTATATTTCCAGATGCAGGATTCCTATTACAGGAATGTACGATTCCTATTATAGGATACCTCGATTCCTTACAAAATTACAGTAAACCACCCGTCAAAAATAACGGTAATTTTACGTGCCAGTTCCTAAAGAACAAGTATTTACTTATTTATAGCTAAAGCCCATGAAATAGTAATAACGACTTGAAAAATTTAACATTTTTTTTATATTTCCCTTGCCGGCAGTTAAAAGTACTATTTTAAACCCTGGCGATTAGGCCGGGCGGAACATAAAATGGTTCGCGCCTTTGCTAAGTCCCATGTGCTGTATTTCTGACGTGTGACGCAGGCTCGGCGGTAGCAACATCGCTACCGTTACCGACTTCGGGTTTGCTGGCCCGGGGTTCAAGCTCCATCTCCGGGCGTTTAATTTCATTTTTCGGACGTGAATTCGAACGAAATTAGACGTTAGAATGCGGCCAGTATAAATTGGCGCGCGAGGGAGGGCGTCCCTGTCGCGAAACAGAAGTTGCCAGGGTGTAAATTCATTACACAATACATAATATACAGAATGTCTGGTGACCGGTGTCGGAGCCTTTAATAGAAATTTGGTCGGAGAACACGAAAGAAACAAACCAATAATGGCGGCCGCTCTATTTAGAGTCCTGTCAAACGGTAACACTGGTCCATTATTTGCTTTTTCAGCTTCGCAAAACTTTAGTACTTCATTGGCAATTGTTCTTGCACCACCCGGACTGTTTTGGACATAATAATTCAGTGTATATTGGAAATCAAGATGGCACAGCTCACGCGCAAATACGAGACTGAACTGAATGGCTGGGCGAGGGGTTATCGCCGGGTGCGGGCGGGGCGGGTTTTAGTTCCGAAGTCGCCGCACGGCAATTTACGTTGGTCAAGCTGGACACAAAGTTACAGACGAACGGACGGACAGACAACTGCTAAAATTGATAACTGCTAAAATATTTTATGCGTGTAATATAAGTGATGGGCCTTCACTTGTTGTGATATCCGTGAAACATTCACGAAGCCCAGCAGATAGCCGGTTGCTAAATACAGAGTAATGCTGACACATCTGTACAAAAAAGATATCGAGATAAACTTTATTGTTACGGAGACTGGACCTTGGAAAAATGAATGCGTAATAAATTGTTTTAATTACATAGTTGACATTTCGAAATAATTTATTTGAATATATATTTGATAAAGCTTATTGAATATACAGGGTTATTTGTAAAACATTAATAACCTCGCAGGACTATATTCCTGCCTTGATTATGAGTCGAAAATGTTCAAGCTATCATGACCTAATACCAATAGTTATGGAGATATGCGACATCAAAGTTTGCATTTTTTTCAATATTTCTTACTTATTTTTTGTAAAACGTTGGACTATCATTACACTAACTTATATCGAATATGAAAAATTCATTCCCCTTAATACAAGTCAAATAAAATAATAAAAACCTTCGAATTCCAGTTGGAAAACATTCCAATTGGAATTTTTCATGATTTTTATCATTTTTTCAACTTGTATTGAAACAAATGTTTTTTTCGTAATTGGTATAAGTTATTGTTATAATAGTCCAACGTTTTACAAAAAATAAGGAAGAAATATTGAAAAAAAGGCTAACTCTGATGTCGCATATCTCCATAACTATTGATAGCTTGAGCATTTTCGACTCATAATCAAGGCAGGAATATAGTCCTACGAGGTTACTAATGTTTTACAAATAACCCTGTATATTTATAAAGCTTGTTGAATATATATTTTATAAATCCGAGCTTAGTGTCAAGACAAAACTGACTGTTTTCAAATCTGCGTACAGGCCCACCCTAATATATGGGCATCAAATGTGGATCCTGACGGAGAGAGTGAGAGTGAGAGCAAGGATCCAGGCTGCTGATATGAGTTTTCTAAGGGGGGTAGCGGGAGTCACACTGATGGACAGAGTGAGAAGTGCTGACATGAGGCACACACCCGCCATGGAGCCCCACTCCTAGACATAGAAAAATCACAAATGAGGTGGCTTGGACATGTGCTAAGAATGCCAAAGGAACGAATACCAAGAGGAATCTTCTTGGCAACCCCGGAAGGAAGGCGGCCGGTGGATCGCCCCCAGATTACGCTGGGAGAAGCAACAAAAAATGTGTATGAAAGCAGAATGGGTCTAGACTGGTAGACTCATGCGGAAGCAGCGCAAGACAGGGGAATGTGGAAGCACCTTGTCGGGTCTTTGGGCCCCCGACCCTACTAGGACAAGGGGATGAAGATGATGATGTTATAAAGCGCTAAAATTATTGTATACTATATGTTATAACATATCCGTAACGAGGATAAATAGGTTAACTTCATGGCGATTAAGAGGTCTGATTAGAAATAGAGGTTTTCTCCGGGAGCTTATTATGTTCGATTCCTATCGTCCGCGAGTTATTTTGATGTTTTCTAGAACATGATTTATTCACATTTTCTGGTAACCATCTTAAAATGCAATCGTCAAAATCGTCTATTGTTATATTACGCTACAAGCCAGTGAGTACAAGTACATTGGGTATGCTTATTTAGCAGACACAGAGAGCTTTATTTATCAATCAAAATATTAAAGATGTCTCACAGAGACGAAATTATATTTTTATGGAAAAGTAGGTATTGAAGACTTTGGGTGTTCATACGACCTATCGTACGGCTGGCTTAAGTGATCACTTTACACAATGCAACGTTCACCATTTCACCCGTGATGGAATACTATTATTTTTTGGAAGTTGTATATATTTCAATTATACGACATGTTCCGTATATGTATAACCACAGATGTCATTAATGAGGTATCTATTTTATGATTTTTTGTAATTTTTTAGCAATATCCTTTATACGCGTAATGAGATTCTTCCGAATTATTAGCATTACACTATAATACGCCTGAAATATCATTTAAAAAATTTTAAACATTTTTTTAGACCAGAGTTTTCGTTTAGAATATTTTGAGTTTGTCCGAATTTTTCAGAACAGTACTGGAATTTTGTCGCAGGGACATCATTAATCAATCAATATATATTTCGTCTCTGTGGGACACCTATAATATATTGATTAATTAATGATGCCCCTGTGACAATAATCCAGTACTGTTTAAACTCAAAATATTGTAGCTTTATTTTATTTACTTTCACAAAATTAAATTTCAAAGTCTGCTGATAAAAGCCTGACGTTTAGACGAGGTACCTAACTGTATTATTAGAAAATATGATTCCCAAATGTAATTGTACGAACAAAATGTAAAGGTGCGCTGCTGTTGGGTTTGTAGTGAACTTACATCGCGAGAATTGTCAAGTAAAAGTATAACCCTCATTATTTTTCTAAAATCATCATGGATAATTCTCATCGCGCGTTGTACTCCAAAACACGAGTTAAGGGGGGGGTAAGGTTTTTAACTTTTTTTTTTGCATTTTATTTTTAATTTTTTAAATGAATGTATAACATCGCAAGAATATTGTGTCAAAATTTCAAGTGAAGTAAAATTGACGAAATTATGAACATTTGAGCGATACTCAGACTGATTTTCTATACCTGCTCGGGCAGCTAAGAGACGCGCTCACCTGAGGAGACCGGACGTGCTATTGTATCGGAAGAGTTTTGCGTAGACAAGGACAAAAAGATGCTGATGATGAAAGCTCTTTGCTGTGTGAACATGGCATCGACGATTATGTGTAAGTATAAAATAAGTGTTGAGTTTTATTTTGAATTTTACAGTGTGCAAAACTTTAAAACGTTTTCCCCACATCTCACGTTTTCAAAGTCGGTGTCCATCATAACTTCAAAACTACTGCACCGATCCTTTTGAAATTTTGAACACTATTTCTGTACATAATTTACGAGGTAACGCTGGAGACTTTTTTTCAAATTTGTTATTAATTATATTTTTTAAATATTTTTTTATAACAAATTAGTCGATATTTTTCCCAAGAATCGCGTTTTTCCTTGCACATTTGTCCAAAAGATTGAAAAATTGAAATTTCAAAAAACCCTCCCAGCGTTACCTGGGAAAACCTATTATCTAACGAATGAACTTTGATTTTTTGATTTCAGATGATCTAGCACCAAGTTATGATGGACACCGCATTCTACTTTTTTCCGAGACACGTCCGAATATTTTCTGCATTGCCGTATTTTTTAATATTTCGTCTTGAAAATTTTACACGATATTCTTCAAATGTCATACTTTAATGTACCATTGGTTTTAATAAAGAATTTTAACTGTGTCGTCACAAAAAATTCACAAAAACATGCCTTTTTTTGTACGAATTAACCTTACCCCCCCTTAATACAAAATAATGAATGAATAATAAGCTCCTACACTTTCGGTATATAAAAGTGTGCCGGCAAAAACATAGCATGCACACCATTTGATTTTCCCGCACGCCATGCTCGTATTAAAATTTCGTTGCTTACAATTCTGTGACAATGTAAGTCCGTTCGACGATTTTTCAATAGCCTCTTATACATACACACAGGGAAAGTGTATGAATTATAAAATGTGATTAGTAAAAAATAATTTATTAATAGGTACCCTGGTGTCCGAGCGAATAGTATAAGAATTGATTTTATTAAATATATATTTCATGTCATAATTAACAATTTTGATGGTCCATTTTAATGGATTGCAATATTTTTCTTTGGATAAATTTTGTTTGTCACAAAAAAATAATACACCTTCCATAACCCGTTTGAAAAAAAACGCTAATTTTAATTTTGAAATAAAATGATAAAAACTATACCGAAGGACTGAGAATCAACAATTTAAAAATAGCAACATTTTAATATATGCGAGATGACAATTATGTCAAGCGGACCATGATAGCAATTTAGATACCTCCATATTTTAAGCGATTTTAGTATTCAAAATCAAATAAGCAATAACCAAGTAACAAACCAGTAAAAAATCAATTTTCGGCCAAATTTTTTTTGCCTCTCTAAGTAAAAAAATGTAAAATATTCATAGTGTAACGAGGTGCTAAAAAGAATTACGCACTCTTGTCACTTGTCATAACAGTATCGAAATATCGAGAACGGCCTAGGGTGATTGATCTACGGCCTTCGGGAGACATCTGAAACATTCGAGAAAAACCTAGAAAAGCCTAGAAGCCACGGGAACGTTCTCCTCAACACTGGAAAGGTCTAGGAGGTTCGATACCAGCATTTTCATATGTAAGTAGGAGCGCCGGCTGCGGCGGTCGCGTTTGACGCGAAAACACTGCGAAATCGGCTGCAAGTCGCGACGGCTGGGGTGGCCAGTCGGAGCGATAAATGAGCGAATAATCGTTCTTGCCTGAAAAGGCGAAATAAACCGGAGCGATTCCTGCGAGCGTAAATTGGACGAAATGTCCTAGTGGATGTTTAATAAAGTATTTATTTACGAGTGATATATTGCGAAATAGCGTCTTTGTACATAGAATAGTTAAATAATCAGTAATTAATAAATCGCTAATTGATTTCCAGCGTTTTCATTCATTCCTCCCGCAGCCACGACACGTGACAATATTTATTTGACTTAAAAATCGGAAAAAGTCCATTGATGGCCCGTAGAGTGCGACCAGTATAAATCGGCGTGCGAGGGAGGGCGTCCCTGTCGCGAAACAGAAGTTGCCAGGGTGTAAATTTATTACACAAAACATAATATACAGATTGTCCGGTGACTAGTGTCGGAGCCTTTAATAGAAATCTGGTCGGGCAACACTAAAGAAACAAACCAATAATGGCGGCCGCTTTATCGAGAGTCCTGTCAAACGGTAATATTGGTCCATTATTTGCTTTTTCAGCTTCGCAAAACTTTAATATTGCCAATTGTTCTTGCACCACTCCCGACTGTTTTGGATGTTTTTGACATAATAATTCAGCGTATATTGGAAATCAAGATGTCACGGCTCACGCGCAAATACGAAATTGAACTGAATGACAGGGCGAGGGGTTACCGCCGGGTGCGGGCGGGGCGGGTTTTAGTTCCAAAGTCGCCGTATGCCAATTTGCGTTTTGCAAGATATACATTTTTTTTACTTATTTATAATTGATTTCACAGCTGAGGAGTCTTGACTCCGCATTACGGGTGCCCCACACTGATGTCCCTTAATCACCGAGAGGAACAGGCCGCATAAATAAATGTGGCGCGGCGCTGGCGGGACAGGGCCGCGTTAATCATACGCCGAGCACATTCCGAGAAAGAAAGGCCCCGAAATTATTCACCATGACCGGAATATGGGCGCGCCACTGCGGAGTGCGCTGAATAAAGCCATGTATTCACTAGGGGACAAATCGCGAAACATTCCGCTCGGCATGTCGCATCAACATCTACGCTCATGTTTCGGGGACAATGACGCGGTCATTTGACGTGTACACGCCGGGACTCGCATATATTGTCGCGGAAATGTCACCCGATGAGTTTACGATGACAGCTGCGGTATCTCATTTGGCGAAAACGGGGTTCCGCGCGATTCGAAATGTTTTCTTGGGTCGCAATTTCAAATTAACGAGGTTTTACTGTAGTAAATTGAATATTATTGAAAACAAGGTCCTTTTTGCAAATAATTATCGTTTTCCACACGTCGCGGAAATGTCGCCCTATGAGGTTATGATGACAACTGCGTATCTGTTTATGTTAATGAGTTTATCGAAACGTAAGAGGAGAAAAAAGAGGAGAATGCGAAATTATTTACTGCAAAGAGAAAGAAGGACGGACATTCTATGCGATCTTCGATCGATACAGCTCGATGAGTTCAAGAACAATTTCGTTTCCCTACATTGTCATCTTGACAGATACAGCGCATGCGTATTCACTTGTAAACATACCACGTGGTACTGACGCTCCGCGGAATGTTGCAGTGAGCTCGCTCGGGTACCGTGCGCATGGCAACGTTGCCACGGCACGTAGAAATGCCGCGCTATGTTGTGCGCGATGTCGCGGAACAGTGCACGACGTTGCAACGTCACGTAGACTCTGTGCCGCGCGTGCTGTTGAGGGACAATTTGTCCCCTAGTGAATACATGGCTTAATCCACGCTGGCGGACATAAAGCAGGGGTGCTCCTCGCGGAGTCGAGGGTCGAAAGGAGAAATCGATTCGTCCCAACCATCATTCGACCTTCACCATTCGCCCGATTCCTAGTTCTTACGTGCAGTGCATATTCTAGTAGTCGCGTAATCGTACCACCACTACTGACGCAATTTTTGACTCTTTTACTTTGTAAATGTCAACAAAAGGTCTCGATTTGCCCTCACATGATATATTACGCAAAATTTTCGTACGTTTTTATCTCTGTTTAATAAACCCAACTCCAATGTGGATGGCTACCGCACCATCTACATGTAAACTTCGTAACTTCACCCTCCACCTACATACCTGTAAAACAGGCTTTTACACGTCATCTCTAGTTTTCTAACAAATAGTTATACACAATAATCTTCGCGTATTGCACAATTTTCGCATGTATCCTGTATATAAAGTCGGCCCTCATGGAAACTTCGCAAAATAATAAATTAGTATGCTTGTGTATTGAATGATGGGTGTATTTCGTGCATTGTGTTTTAAAAACAATCCAGACAAGACAGACTTTGTACAAACTATTTGGATTCATTTGATGTGGACCTTTTCGATACTACTGTATTTTCATGAGAATAGATTTTCATTAATTCAAAAATTAATCAAAGTCCTTCATACAAAGTCAACGCAGTAAGCATAAAAAATACTACAAATATAACTTAATGATTAAAAGATACATAACATAACTAATATTTTTTAAAAGACAAGGAAATTATGTAGTACAACCGGGAAAAAACAATAAAACATCTTAAATATAATTCGTGCAATTTTAGACGCATGGTCAATGATATCGTTTTACGTGTTGGAGTAGAGCGAACATAGCTAAATAGTAAGAATGTTTCGTATTACACGCTCGAACAGACGTCACGAACCAATAAAATTTCACTTTTAAACTGAACCTGTGTCATGAAGAATATATCGAAGCGGAGTTATGGATGAGATCACTCAATGATTAATCATTTTTGGTGGTAGGTGTTTCAAGAAAGTACTTTTTCTTCTGTGTATAATTTTCTGCCGTGTATATGTGACCTCTCTGGCCAACGTTTCGGATCCCATTGCAGGGTCCATCATCAGGGCTGATGTGATGGGTGTGTGTTGAAGTGTAGGTTATGTATTGCCCTGCAATATCGTACCGAAGTCAGGGTGTGTCCAAGTTTGTGTTAGGTTAAGTACTGGATTGCAGTACCGTGTCGAAAGCAGGGTGTGTGTGTCTTGATGTAGTGTAATGTGCTTTCATGTCGGAGACAGGTGTTGTCAAGAATTTATGTAGCGTTATGTCACTGTTTTATCTACTAAAAGATGTCGGACTGCGCGGATCGTCGATTTGATTTATACCACGAGGTTTTTAACTCTAGACCGTCATCCCTATTAATGTTACCCGGGTGCTTGTATAATTCGATTGTTTCTTTGACCGGGCGCGTGTGGTGACTCTTGGGCTTTCCTAAGAATTTCTCACATCTTTAAGTCTTCTACTTTCGATAGTATTAATTAATTATCTTCCTTTGTTAAGCCCTTTCTAGTATCTCTTTTTTTGTAATTCTATACGTCCAGCTAACTTTTTTCACCCTTTTTCAGCATCATTGCTCAAATTCTTACGGGCATTTTTGTATATATAATAACCAGTTTTTTTTAATTTTTTACATTTGCATATCTCGGCATGAAAAATAGATGACCGGAGAATGGATATACTCGGGTCATACATCGCTACACCGACCGTGACCAAATGTTCCCGGCATCTTAAAAACGAAGTATCGAAAACGCTCTACAAGGATTTCCTCCGCCTTGCGAAATCGGACTATTGTTTCGCCATCAGCAATAAAATGAAGTGTATCTATTGTGTGTTGAAGCCGCCAAGAGAATGATACATCATGCACAATGCGAGGTTTTCTAGTTGAAGCTGACGAGGTACTGCATCTCGACTACCCAGACCAAAAAAATGAACGAACACTTTTGCATTTGCATCTGTATAGTTAGATCCAGAAATGTTTCGCGTCGTTCACTGTCTGTGGGTAATCTGGTCAATAGACATTTGGGTCTATTTAAAAAGTGAGTACGAATAACTGCTGAAGATTATTTTTAACAGTTCTAGTTAGTTTATGCAAGAGCGTAGTATTGGTAAATTATAACTTATAACATATCAATAAATGATTAGGAGAAATTTATCATTAAAAGATTTGGCAGATATTTTGTGGTGCAACATTATAATTTAAAATATGTTTTATTTTACTTTGTAATACACACACACAATGAGTTATTAAATCACTACTATAGTTTCGAGAGGAGCAGTCCCTCTCAACATCAGGTATAGATAATAACTAACTTAAAATGCAAAATTTATCAATCTAATCGGGTAGGTCAGGGGGGCGCGCGGTGGGGAAGGGTATTTTTTTCTCAAAAAGCTCTAGGAGTGGTGAAGTGGACTGAAATGCGATAATTTATTAATGTGTTTCTAGAATTCTTTTTTTTTTATGATTTCAACTGTTTCCAAGCTATTCATTATCCATCGTCTACGAGGAACCGAGTGGAGTAATTTTAATTTGTGACTATCGAAAGAATGATTAGTGTTAATTATATGATTGGCAAATTCCGATAAATTGTTATTTTTTAAGCAGCGGAGATGTTTTTTTACGCGTGTATTTAAGTTTCTAGTGGTTTGGTCTATATATTTTTTATCACATGATATCAGTGATAAAAAATATATCGTATTACAATACAAATCATTTGATGATTTATTAAAGGAGAAATTTAGTTTACAAATTTGCAATCCTCTAAAATTTCAGAGATGTTTCATTATAAATTGTAATATTTCAGTTTTCTTTGCTTTCTTGCCACTTGACATCGACATGTCGCCATTTTGAGTCGATTTATCTAAAATAAATCTAGTAGTATAATGTAAACAAAACAAGAAACGTTAATATTTATAGATTCGTGTAGACTATTCTAGCAGCTGTCACGGCTAATTCATGTGTTGTTGGAATTGTGTCATTGATACACCCCAAACTATTCTGATTAAAAATTCTCATTATCACATCTCTTTGAATATTTCCATTATTATACGAAAACACTTATTTATGCGGTTGTTTTGTATAATCTAATATTCCTAATATATAGAAGACTTTTTATTTTCTATGCTCTCTTTCTCTTGCCCATTAAAAAGTATTCTGTATATTTCCTCAATTACCGTAAAATATTTCTACATTGAACTTAAATGTCACATATCAGTCGGGTCATTGACAAAATGTTGATAATAATCTGTATACCTACTAAAAAGTAATAATAAAACGAACGAACGTCACGAACCAATACGATTTCACTTTTAACTGAGCTTGTGTCACGAAGAATGTATCGAGGCGAAGTTGAATGGATGATATCATTCAATAATTAATCATTTTTGGTGAATAAAATATAATAATAATAAAACAATTAATTACAAGGACGTCAAATCACTATAAATTAAAACGCTCTTATCACACTCAACAAAAAATGATATCTCGCGAACATTAAAACATTTCCGAGTTATGTTTTGTTTCCACAATAACACTGTGTCTTCTTTTGGCAAATTCTCAACATATTCTCGTATCACCATATTTTATCGTTAAAACTATCATTCTGGTCTAGATTTTTTTACTACAAGCGTCAATTACAACCAATATACAGGGCTATTTGTAAAACATTAATAACCTCGCAGGGCTATATTCCTGCCTTGATTATGAGTCGAAAATGTTCGAGCTATTATGACCTAATATCAATAGTTATGGAGATATGCGACATCAAAGTTTGCATTTTTTTTTCAATATATCTGACTTATTTTTTGTAAAACGTTGGACTATCATTACAGTAACTCATATCGATTACAAAAAATTCATTCGTTTCAATACAAGTTAAATAAAATTATAAAAACCCTGAAAAAATTCCAATTGGAATGTTTTCCAATTGGAATTCAAAAGATTTTATTTTTTATTTGTCTTGTATTGTAAAGGGAATGAATTTTTCATATTCGATATAAGTTACTGTGATGATAGTCCAACGTTGTACAAAAATATGTCAGAAATATTGAAAAAAAATGCAAACTTTGATGTCGCATATCTCCTTAACTATTGATATATTAGGTCATAATAGCTTGAACATTTTCGACTCATAATCAAGGCAGGAATATAGCTCTGCGAGGTTATTAATGTTTTACAAATAACCCTGTATATTATAGATGTCTCACAGAGACGAAACTGTATTTTTATGGGAAAGTAGGTATAGAAGCCAGTCCGAGCTCCGCGGGTAAAGGTCGTCCTCCTGACGACGTTGGATAAGTATCCAACGAAACGTCGAGATTCGCTTCTCGGTAATACATACGGTGCGTATAAAATATCCGAAATTACAGTTCAATAGGTATAGAAGTCTTTTGGGTGTACATAGGGCTTATGACTTATCGTACGGACCCAAAAGACTTCTATACCTACTTTCCCATAAAAATACAGCTTCGTCTCTGTGAGACATCTATAATATACAGGGTTAGTTGTAAAAACATTAAAACCTCGAGAGCTATATTCCTGCCTTGATTATGAGTCGAAAATGTTCAAGCTATTATGACCTAATATATAAATAGTTAAGGAGATATGCGACATCAAAGTTTGCATTTTTTTTCAATATTTCTGACATATTTTTGTACAACGTTGGACTATCATCACAGTAACTTATA
>JADDOH010017309.1:0-25231 GCA_016648135.1 Agrypnia vestita
AATGTCGGAGCGCGCGTACTCGGCTATGGAGTCTGATTAGATTGGGGGAGACACCTTAGGTCAGGGACTAGGTAGGGCCATCTTAACTGTATCTACCCGGTTGTGACTGGGTTTTAAAGCCAAGAATTACAGGATGGTCTGAAGGTCTTGATGCGGTTACCCCTCTAACATCTAAGGGGAAGAACCTCTCACGTCTTTTCGGGCCCCTTGGTGCGACGAGCTCGGGCTCTGTTTATGAATGTTTATGAATGTATTAACTCCGTACTCAAGGACGAGATAGGACGTGCCTCATGAACGAGAAACTATAAGATGCAGGTAGCAGTGCGACAATCAATACTGTGCTCGGGACCGCTTTAATGAACGAGATCTGTTAGCAGTTTAACAATCAACTTTTATGATCGGGACCGCATTCAGGAGCGCGATGGCATTACTAACACCATCATTCTCATCAGTCACCACATTTTCTAACTTGCTGTATACAGAGACCTTCGGGGTTCTCCCTTCCCGGCCAGCGAGAAACATATCAGGAATTACACAATCAACTGTAATAATCATGCTGTTTTACCATCATTTAATATCTCTAGTCAATAAGACTACACCGTGGGATCAATCACATCAACTATATTTGGCAATGCTAACATGGCTCTGACTGACGCGCTCAAGGGAGAGTCTTTTCCAGTCACCCAGTTAGTTCATTCAGCCCTTTAATCAGCAGTAAACATCATAATAATCCGGCTCATGTAGCCGCAACGTGGGATCCTCATCATTATACAACAGTCAATTTGACTGCCCCGCGGGACAATATACAAACCTTAATATCAGACGCGGGATTTCTTCCTGATATGTTTGTCGCCGGGAAGCGAGGACTTCGGGGGATTCCAGCAGGAGCAATAGAGTCTCGGCTTGATCTTGGTCTGCAGCTTAGTGTGGGAGGTTATGTCTAAACAGGAGTTAACCACCGGATGCGGCGATGCTCTGGGGCCGCATCCCCCTCCCCCCTACAGGGGGGGGGGGCATCTAAAATCCACGTTTGAACAGAAGTGGTTAGACACTTCTTAAATTTCACTTACAAAATTGTATCTTCCATTCCCTTAGAATCTCGGGCTGCGATAATGTCAGACAAAGCTTGCCCTGAGCCTCTGTTGCGCCTAGTTGTTGTGAATATATATATGTTTGTCTTCCCCTACTATGTACTATGAACAGATTGAGCAGATTGGACAACGTGAGACGCGCTATCGGTAGGTTTCTTACTTGTGTTTTGAATATAACGTATGCTATTATATCTTGTAAATCTGTCATAAATGGGTGCCGCATGTGGTTGTGCTGACACTGTTCTAAGCTGCTATTATGAGATGTTGATAATCAATGCGGGCGGAGTCTTTGGCGTATGCCGTTAACTTGGCAACGATTGTATTGTTTTATATTACAGTATTTTAACCCCGATGGTATTATAGCTATGGCGGTTCAATGTGAGGGAGTTTTGATACTAGCGTTTATTCCTAGGCCACGCCGCATATAATTGGCTTTTAGGCCAACTCCGGACGTGGACGAAATCGGCTATCTCTCATATAGGCGAAACTGTAGAGTTCTAGAGCGGTTTCTAGAAGGACAAGTACGGATTAGTTACGTGCGTATGTTATTTCCATAGTTAGGTAAGAATTCGATCTATACTAGTCTAGTCGCGTTAATAAGAATACGAATCTCACCACATATCAAAAGAATTTTGGATAGCTACGGACACAACAGAGGGGGAATTTTCCTAGCCACTAGATAGATCACGACTGGCCAATTTTGAAAATATAAATTCTTAACAAAAAAAAAATAAAATTAGCTTTCATGTAAATATACTTCCGAAGTTCTAAGTTCGACTTAAGTTTTATCTAGTAGCTTAAAGCATAAAGTGTGTGCTTAAAAGTCACAAAAGTTGTAATAAAGCTCGATGCGGTAGCTTAAAGTCTCAAGCTTTGGGCTTTTCGTAAAACTTACATTATTAAACTTTATAGTTAGGTATTTAGCCTAGGTGTACAGGTGGATACGTTACAACTGTAATGGTAGTCCAACGTTTTACAAAAAATAAGTCAGAAATATTGAAAAAAAAATGCAAACTTTGATGTCGCATATTTGATATTAGGTTATAATAGCTTGAACATTTTCGACACATTATGAAGGCAGGAGAATAGGCCTGCGAGGTTATTAATGTTTTCCAAATAACCCTGTATATCTCGTAATATTCCTATAGCAATTATTATAATATTACTGACATTTTAATAAATCATTGGATTTTGTCACATAAATGTTTTTTCCAAAATATATGTTTATGTAAAAGTCACGCTAGATACAGATCTGTATGCGAAGAATGTTTATAATTGTTTTTACAAGAATCTCAGGATAGGGAAAATTGTTTCTTTTTCAAACTTATAAAAGTAATAAGAGTAACTTCGGAAAAAATGTTGAAATGAAATATGAAATGAACAAATCCACCGCGCAGGGGTCCTTATTATCAAAGGCATTGCGCTGTCAATGTAAAAAGGTAGGTAAACACATTAATTACTTTCACTATTAAAATATTTTTTTTCTCAAAAAGCGTGGTAATCTTTTTAACAATCTGTCGGTAATCTAACCAATTCTGTCGGCTGATTAATGTAATTTACTACCAGTCTATTTCAGTGACTTTTAGTATATTAAATTTAGCCCAGTAAAAACCTGACGCTGTGATTTCTATTGGAAAGTAATTGTTCGATATTTCAAATCCATTTCCTCAGGAGCTTCAGGCACACAGCCTCCAACATCCGGCACGTGTGGGACGGTCGCCGGAAATAGGTTGTTTTATCTGCGCGCCGCGTTTGATGTTCGAGAACACCTACGTACGATATTTTTATTTCAAAAAAGTTGAACGCGTACGCGTTATTCATTTGCTGAGTAATAGTATATGTACACATACTAGGTAGGTAGTGTAAGGTTTTTATTTATAAATCAAATTCTTAATACAGTATATCGCATCCCTAGTCTTGGATATGACATGTCAAAATTGAAAGCATTATGGACTAACTGGTCAAAAAATATCACAATTTTAAACGAACTGTAAAAATAAGACAGAAAATAGTGTTTTGATAAGTCTTAATTCATAAAATTTGATAGTACGAGACAATTATATGTTTCGTTTAATAGTCTCGAATTTTAATAAATGTTTTGTTGCAATATATTTATATTTGTGTGTATTAGCAACAGAAGACAAAGTCTAGCACAAAATATTTTATAACAAGTCAAACCCAAAGCTAATTTTAAGTCAAATTTTAAATTAATTTAAATTTAATTTAATTTAATTTTAAAAAATGTTAAATTAATTTAAAGCCGTTAATTTATTCTTGGATTTCTGTTTATTGAAGGTGATAATAACTAAAAATGTATAAATTCAAATTTTATATCAAGAGCGGAGATTTTAAAATTAACATGCTTTTGATAAAATGTTTCTAGAACACAAACACATGTTTTCAAAATCGGTTATCAGTTGTGAAAATGACACTCTTTGCCTGATAATCATATTCAAACACGTCGACCTGTATTCTCGTCATATGCATAGTGGCGCGTGCATATGTTTCTACTCCCCTTTATGTACTTAATTATTTGTACATTCTGCATATCAGTTTTTAATAGTGATTTTTAATTTTAAAAAATACCCCTGCTGAGCTTTGTAACAACCCAGTATTAAGTAAATAGCTTAAATATTCTGAAAATTGCTATATTCACGACGTGCCCGATTCCTCGGGAATGTAGTGATTAGTATTCCCGCTTGTCCCACGGGAGACCAGGGTTCGGTTTGGAATTATTATTTTATTTATTCAAGAGACTTAATAAACATGTTTTATTTTAAATAACCGACAAAAGAATTTTTACGCAGGAGCGGTGTAATACGTTCGCCTGAGACAAATATTAAATATTACTTCAATCTTATATAAAACATCAGATGGTCTCGTAAAATATACCAAGACAAACGAGGCATCACGAAGTGTTCTTTGTAGGGACTCACAGGAATAATTTTAGGTTAAATTCACCGTTAACATACATGCGTCGCCTTGGAAACAAATTCTTGAAATTCGTAGACATTTTTCGTTGTAGGAGCATACCCGAAATAAAGCATTACTTAGAATATGCCAGTAGAATTAATAACAGTTTAATGGTCTATATTTTTATTTATTTTTTGTTCCCCATGAATTATATATATATTTATTTATTTTAAAGTGTCCAAATTATTGTTCGTTTCCCTTTTAAATATGTTTTAATTATATATTTTATATTTATTTTTTTGGTTTATTTAACCTTCTTATCTTATTTATCTGGTGTATTGGTTAAATTATCTTTATTTTACACTATTATTAATTTGTTAAAGATTTCAATTATAACTGTTTACTTTTGTACTAATAATATTTATATTTAAATTTATTGTTCATTTCTCTCAAAAATGTTTTATTTCAATTGTTTATTTTTTATTATTTACTTAAAAACGTTTTTTATGTTAGGTATATAAAAATCCTTGTAACTTTCTTATACTGTAAAAGCCCACTAGGAAGTTGATTAATAAATAAATAAATAAAATATATTTTTATAAAATATAAAATCAAGAAAGCCAATGATAACTTTAACATTTTTTTGATATTCTGAATGTTTTTTTTCTTTTTAGATATTTACTTAAAATTATTCAATTATTCTTACCTCATTTCAAAATGTTCTTACGTAAAGAAGTGTATGAACAACAACTGTTCTGCATGTTTCGAGTTTTTTTATGAATAAATAATACACCTTAAATTTCATCCATTAACCATCTGGTCTGTTTTCTTGTATGTCAGAAATTGCTCTACATTGAATAAAATGAAATTTTAAATATAATGTGAATTCATATAAAAAAATATTCCCCTATGTGTTACCTTAATTTTATTATTAATTAAATGAATTAATTTAAGAGTGATGTATTTAGTCCATGTAATATAATTTTCTCTGCCACAATTGATTCAATACTGGTCAAACTCGGTACACGCTTACATAATTAGGTTCAGTAACAGTAATTTATATTATCGCTATTGCGTAAAATACCAAAGAGAAGTGGAATCAAATATAATGGAATTTTGTCATATATGTATGTGGGTTATTTTTTCCACTGGAAAGTACGAGTATATTAAACATCCCTTATGTCTAGTGTTGAAATAATTATTTTTAAAATGACAAACGAATGAAACTGCCCTCCGAAATGATTAGGTTAAATTCATATGCGAAGGTCAAGATGGCGTGCAGGGAGTTAATTATGAATGAATCAAAAGCTTGCATGCTAATTACTTCCTCTATTGTTATATTGTATGTAAGTATATTTGCACTAGATTTAGTATATGTTTATTTTATGTCTTTTTAAAAAATATTTGAACAGATAATATATAATATTATATATATATATATATATATAGATATATATATATATATAATATATAATTATATATATATATATATAAAAAAGGAACTTCTGGACTCCCTCGCGTTTTCTGTAAATGGTCTCCGTGAGAAGACCAAGACCGACGTTTCGACACGGTATCACGTGCCATTGTCAAGGCTAAAAAGGCCTCAAAAGTTACGGACTAGCCGTACTTGTTCGCGGGTGACATGAAAGTCTCCCACCAATATTATAAGCCTTATTGGTGGGAGACTTTCATGTCACCCGCGAACAAGTACGGCTAGTCCGTAACTTTTGAGGCCATTTTTGCCTTGACAATGGCACGTGATACCGTGTCGAAACGTCGGCCTTGGTCTTCTCACGGAGACCATTTACAGAAAACGCGAGGGAGTCCAGAAGTTCCTTTTGTTACATACAATAACGCTCGCGGAAACCTCAAGCAAAACATATATATATATATATATATATAGGTACTGGTATATAGGGATATAGATAAGAATAACATTTCTTTGTTTCTATGTTGTTTTATATAATAAACCGTTGAAAAGAGGAGCCTACCAATAATAAGATAGGTTAGTTGGATCTCTGTGATAAAAAAACGGCATTCGATAATCATATTATGAGAATTGAGATAGGTATTTGACGTTAAAATTTTATTATGAAAAATATGAATGCATATACGATATACGTGTCTGTATATTTTTAGTTTTAACATTCTTAATACTACATCGTTTTTCATGGTTACAAATTGTTGATAGACTTAATGTGGTATAAAATAAATAACAACATTAAAAATACTTTGCTTAAATTATTTTAATAAATCAAAAATATAAATATATGACAGCAACTGATTTCTTAAAATTTTTAATGCTTAAAAATATTGCTGAGGGTGGCAAAATAATATTGTAAATAACGGCAGATAGTTAACGTAAAACGTCTTCGTCCTCTCTTTCTGGCGCCGTGAACACTTGCATTATATATCTTTCTTACCATTCTTTCCTCATTCATTCGATCAACATGCCCAAACCACCTGAGCGACCCTATTTTTATTCTATGTATTGATCTCGTGATGACTATATTCCTTCAATCGACAGATTTCTTCTGAGTGGTTTATCTAAATTTGTTTTAATACTTAACTTTATTGACAAATAAATGGGGATTCATTAAAAAGTTATAAAAGAAAATTCAACAACCTGTTTGAATGATTCAGTGTTGAACGTACCAAAATAAACGGAAAATTTAAATATTTTGGAACGTATCTGATATCTTGATACGAGATTTTATTTACATAAAAGATTTCAATTACGTCTAGGGAAATTTGAAAGGAAATAGACACTGTATTACAATTGAAAAAAATATATGTATATTCTAAAGGTTATTTACTATAAAAATAATAATTGTCCCTATGGCTCGGCAATTGAAGGTAGTAATCCTCCAGAATGGAGGGATGAAGCCTGTAATTGCTGGCAATTTGTTCCTCTCCAGCCTGCGCAGACTGAGAACCTCCAGGACTAATGGAACCGCTTCATCGCCAGATGTTCTGAACGATCCCAACGGTTGCTTTTGTATGACGAAATTTGGACGCCTGAGATTTGTAACTCTTCAAATATTTCGAGACGAGATGGAATCATCAACACGTGAAAGTATTGAATTTATATTCCAAGGTTTTGATCATTTTACTTGATCTGTATCAAAGCGAATAAATTTTTATTATTAATATTTTAAAAAGAGATTAGCCATATATATGAAAAAAAAAATACAAACTTGGAGGCTTATCTCCGTAACTGGGTCATTCTCTTTTTTGTTGTAGTTAAACTGTCTCTGCTCGTTCTCGTGACGTAGTGGTATTTAAATTTTTTTTTTTGTTTAATAATATAGGTTTGATGATACCTTCTCATAATAATATCATCTCATCAGTTTTAGAAACTGTAAAGAAATGAGGTTTTAATTGTATTTAATAAATAATAAAAAATACATTTATGTGGTGACAGAGTAGTTTAGTATTGTTGCAATTTTGTACCAAACAAGACAATAAAAAAGAGAATGACCCAACTATCGACATTTCACCCAAAACGTAAATAATATCTTCTATTCAAAATCGAATGCAGAAGACTCCCCCGAAGTTTTTGCTACTAGATAGCTTCCATATTCCTCTGTCTTGTGCAGCTTTCGTATGAGTTAATCAGTCCAGACCCATTCTGTTTTCATACACTAATTACATACATACCGATTTAATTGCGATCCTAATTATAGTTATAACTAATAGTTTATATTCTAAGAAATATAGGTAGATATCTACATATATACATAAGTTAACACTTTTCTACTCTCACATATCCTATATTTATATCTCTATGTTTATAAGTGGAAAAGATTCACCTGGTAAAAAAGGTATATTTTAAATGTTTCTTTGTGTTGATAATGAAATGTTCTTATTATCAAGACATTTTATCTTTATTTATATTCACAAGTGTACCTACACAGTGTTATTGTAATTTTAAGGGAAATTTAATAAATTTGCTATTATGATCATTAAAATGAATGGAATATGACTGTTTTCTCTACTTGAGTTTAATTAAATACTATGTTTTACTACTCAAGTTTCGAGAGAGAAACTCGTGTAGGAAAATATTAAACGTTTAAGGCTGCACATTCACTGCAAATGTATATTTCGGTGTTTTTTTTTACGAAAATATGGGTTTATTATTTATATATGTCGGAATGTATATTCAAGACTGCATTTTTTTAAGGCAATAACTTAGAAAGAACCTTTGTCCTTATATAAAAGTAATAAACTGAACATTATTTACAATCATTAAGAAAATATAAGCATTAATCGCTTTACTCACTAAATAAAAGTTAGTTTTTTTTTAATAAAAACACCTCAATTATCTATTATTTAAAAATAAAAATTCCAAAGTGTGAAATATGCCAATAAATATCGTTGGCAATATAAATAAATAATAAAAACCTACATTTTTATAAAAAAACGCCGAAATATGCATTTTCAGAGAAAGTCCAGTCTTAATTTAACTAAAGTAGATCAAACATAGTTATATTCCATCTATTTTAATGATCGTCATAAAATTTCTCAACAATGTTAAATCTGCAATGCCGGTTCAATCAATTATAGAAATTTGCTATTGTTTTATTAAGAAAAAAGTATTTGCAATTCTTTTTGTTGTTATAGATAAGTAGATTGATTCCAGTTATCAATATATTATTATGCGTAATGTAACACAATAATCATGCTATTTGATATAGGTTTTGATAAAACAATTTGCGGTTACACGTTTAAAGGAAAACGCACTCTGGTATTAATGTCACCAGATTGAAAGACGATACATCCTCAACATTTTTCTGGTTTAGCCCCAACAAAACATCCCTTAATGCGTTTTCTTAAGGAAGCAATTAAGGCTTTCCGCCGTGCGCGACACAATGGCGCTATTAGCCGAGTTTTCCTCCACCATTGTATGCGTTTTCTTGCAGACGTCACTCGCAGATTGCCACGAGCGACCAGACTGGTAACTCTTCATCAGGATGAAGTATTTAAGCCCTCAGTTCTCGTCTAGCAGAGCGAAAGCTGTTTCAACACGATTTTTAGAAACGGAAATACTCGCAGGTATCATATATCATGTATACAGATTCTATTATACATTTTTACTCCCTTTCATTTAACTCGTAGCGCTTATCTGACGAAACAACTTTGGATCGATTTTTCACCCTTTTCCCGTGATCCAATCGAGCTGAAACTTTGCAAGCAGACTCGTGGCGACGATTAAAAAGATCTATCAAATTTTCGTTAAAAAAAATTAATAATTATAATATAATTTCGGATTTTTAGACATTTTAATGGTTTTTCCAAATTGGAATCATTACCAAAGTTTGATTACTAGCAACGGCGGCCCGATAACGTCGCGGAATATTTTCTAAATTTGAATTACTCCGTCGGTATACATAAAAGCTACTTCACCACGAATTTAGAAAATCTAAATTGACAGACAAATGTTTTTAGAATTTAATCTTCAAAGCTCACAACATCTGACATTTTAGAAATATATTAAATTACTGTAAGTTTAGTGTTATGTTATATGTTTTAATTCGCCTTTCATTGTTGTTATATTTTACAAAGAAAGGGAGTATAATAAAAACTTGGTTTAATTGGGTTAATTTTTTTAAACTGTACATACGCAAAGTGGTAATCGTTCAACATTAAAACATGGGAAGTGAAATATTTTTTCATTTTAAAGTAAAAGTTTATGGAAACGAATCAGCAGAATTTATTAAAAATATTGTACTACACATCAAGATAAGTGTGAAAATGAATATGATATAATATAAGATATAAAACTACTATATTTATAGAGCCATTAACTACTATAATAATTCACCTATTGAGATGCGCTGCATCAGTAACCTAACAAATAAAAAAATTATTATTAATCTTCCTAAAATCAAACTTAAATTCATAAATCATTTAAACCTATAGCTTTTTTCAAAATAATTCAATACTTTATTATCAATTATTACCGTATTATTAAATGACTTGCATATGCACCTATATATAAAATAAGTACTGAGGCTTCCTCATCAGACTCAAGAGCTTCTCTTCACTGATGAGGTCTACATGACTACAAAGTATTTAAAAAAAATGTCAATTTGGTATGTAAATATATAAGAATTGTATTTGTACCATTTATTAAATAAAAAAATAATATAAAAAGGTACATTGAGACTGCCATTTATATTCAAGTTCAAATCTTAAAAAGCAACGAAGTAAAATGCCAGAGGAAATAAGGAATACACAATTTTTTTATAAAATATGTGTTGTGCAAATTTTAAATGGTTTAAAATAGATGAATTTTGACTGTTTATAGTAGCGCATGTATATAATTTTTTATAAGAACTATTTTAAGAATGATCATTAAAAATTATACATAGATGCCGCCAATAGAAAGCAGAGCCATGGACGAAGCGGCCGGTAGGTTATCTGTGCAATGTTTAAAATGATAACGTTAGTGTGCGGCAAGCGGCATCCCTGTTTATATATTATAACAGTAACAGTAAAGAATTTGTGGCTATGATTGTACCTACTTCCAAGATGCGAAATATTTTCAAGTCGTGATTTTTTGTTTTTATTTATTTATTTATTTATTTAATATACACGGCTAAATAGCCTTTTACCTGCAATGCATTTATACATAATATTAACACAACAACATATGTGTGTAAATTATAGAAATAGAATTATACATCAGTGTAGAAATAGACAAAAAATAAGATATAGAAGAGATATAGTACAATATAAAAAACATTAATAATAGAAAAATTTGAAAACCTGGAACATAAAAGAGTAGAGATATAATACAATAAAACGTGTGAATAATAGAAGCATTTGAAAACATAACATATAGAAGAGTAGAGATATAATTTAATAAAAAGTAACCCATAAAAACGAAGTTTTTAGAACACTCACTTTCTCATTTTCGGGTTTCGTGTTTATCATATGCGTCGGAATCTCCATACAACTTACTGAATTGTACGAAAAAACCATTAAAAATTTGAAAAATCCAAAATTATACTATAATATTTTTTTTAACGAAAATTTGATCTTCTTGATCGTCGCTACGAGTCTACTTGCAAAGTTTCAGCTCGATTGGATCACGAGAAAAGGGTTAAAAATCGATCCAAATTTTTTTCGTCAAGCAAGCAGACGCCACGAGTTAAAAGAAAGGAAGTAAAAATAAATAAATGATGGAAAGATTTGAAAACATAAAAGAGTAAAAATATAATACAAAAAAACTCATGAATAATATAAAAATTTAAAACACGAGATACGTGGACTTATCAAGTAAGTTGCATTATACTAAATACATAAAATTGACATATTTCGGTTGGATTAGACATAATTTATATAAACAAATAGGTATAATAATTTGTTTATGAGTGCATTAAGTACGTTAAAAGAAAATAATTGTATGAAACCATAAAGCATTTATGGGGGCAGAAATATTAATAATTTGTTTCGACGTTTTTTTATTTTTATGTGACATGTTTTCCATTATGATTAGTTTTTAAATAGCACAAAATTATTCGATTATCTGGCACTGTCATATTAACCAGATTCTTTATGAAGACTGATAAAAAATCTTTTAAAATTGACATAATAGCATGTATGAAGTGAACGAGAAAAATAAACGAAAAAGCAGTTGAAGAAAACATATTTTTAGATTCTGCAATCTTTGCACACAATTAGATACTACTATATTTTAGATAGATACAGGTATTTTGATCATTTTTACCATTTTAAATAGATACAGATAATATATACAATGTATGTATTATCTGCATCTATCACAAACATGTATTGTATGTTTGGAACTCAGGAAAATACCGTTGAATCAGACCACTCTGAATAAATGGTTGGGAGCTTGACTAATAGATGTCTCTAGACGTATGAAATTCGAGGAAAACGTATTCAAGTAATTATTTATAAAAAATAATATTATAATAAACGTGTATCAATTTTTTAGTATACTTTTAAATATAATTATTTGCATATTTTTTTAATTACCGTGTTTATATGCTTCTGTAGTTTATTTGGAGATTTTGTAAATAAGTTAGGTAGGTATGTAGGCACAAGGTATTTAGTGAACAATTGATTTATCATTAACTTTAAAGTGGATAGTACTTAAATATAATACACACAAATGACTTTAATCGTGTATATCTATGTATTTTATATTTGTTATAATTTAGAGCTAAAAATAAAACACTAAAATTAAATAAAAAACAACACTTACGTTTGCGATTTTTATCAGATTAATTTTTATTGCAAAATTTATTAATGTTTCGGGAGCGATGCTCCTTTCTTTTTAATGCAACGAATACTACTTTCACGAATACGAATATCAAACTACTATTCGGCGAATACGAATACAAATAATTCAAAAAGGTAATAAATAACACACCACTGTTCTTTTTTACTAAGAGATTTAATAATTAAAATTTACCA
This sequence comes from Agrypnia vestita, assembly GCA_016648135.1. Lineage (NCBI taxonomy): Eukaryota > Metazoa > Arthropoda > Insecta > Trichoptera > Phryganeidae > Agrypnia > Agrypnia vestita. The sequence goes on from JADDOH010017309.1 coordinate 12,453, forward strand.
CTGGCAAATTTTCACATTGCTTCGTTGTGTTGGTGTTTACGGGTATAAACACAACAACTGATGACATAACACAACACAACACAACTGATGACACAACACAACACAACTGATGACTTTACTAATTCGATTGTCTTTCTTAAATGGAAAGAGGTCTGCATGGAATGCGTGTCGCATCAATGAATTAAAAATGACTAAATATAAAAATTAAAAAACACAATGTTTTTTATGAGAGTTCAATATTTTATTAGTCTCTTACAGGACGATCGTTTCGGCTGTTTAGGCCATTATCAACTGATAAACATAGCTATTTTCCAAAATATTTGTATATAAACTCAAGAATAATAGCTATGTTTATCAGTTGATAATGGCCTAAACAGCCGAAACGATCGTCCTGTAAGAGACTAATAAAATATTGAACTCTCATAAAAAACATTGTGTTTTTTAATTTTTATATTTAAAATAATAGAGTTCTTTGCAATAAATAACGTCAGTGTTCAAAAAATTAAAAAATGACTAAGTTTGGATGAGACTCTATCCTCGTCACACGATATATTACTAGGCGAGTGTTTTAACCGCTAGTTTAAGCCGCTAATTTATATTGCACCCTAGAACACATTTTTTTATTGGTGTACACGTGACAGTCATGTGATTATATCATGTCCCGAGCCATTACCATCATCATCTCCGGGCGCCCGCGGTCAGCGACCGCCCCCTGCCGCCGACTGTCCTACTAGCGACGGACAATGATTTTTTCATGAATGAAATGTCCCGAACAATGCGGTCGATTGGGGCGAACAATGCGCGGTGCGAACCAACTCTTGGTGCATTCTTCGAGCAAGGCCACTACCGACTCACACCTCCGCGAGTCGCCGAGCGTTTTCTTCGCACATAAAGCTCGACTTAGACACAATGGACCTCACCTACAAAAGTGATTATGTAAGCTTTTTTGCGGAACTTTTAAGAGCATGTCACTAAATCGGAAAATTGTTTTATTAAGGCCGGTCTTTTAACCTTCCAGCGGGCGCGTGCCGTAAATTTTAAGTCAACAAGTTTTCTTCGTGAAAATGTTGTTTTCTTTATATAAATGATAGGGAATTGCTGTAAGGTTATGAAAAATGATAAATGACAGTACTTTAAAAATACATATTTGAATTAATTAAAAAAAAAACACGAAACAGCACACTAAATATGTTTATATTTAAAAACAAAACATTTTAACGACCTATTAATTAGAATCAATATTTTCTGGTTTGTGTCTTCTTAAACACGTCTTAAATTAAAAAAAAATACATTTCGCTATAAAAGAAACGATGTAAATGAAAAATAAATAGAAAAAAGTAGTTTATTTAATATACTTACACTTTAAGGCGCGTGTTGTAAAATTTACCCTAGGCAGAAATTTCAAAATATCAATGAATAACAAAAACTTCTAAGCGCACCCGGTTCGTCTGTAGTTTAGAGAGACACTGACCCTCGAATAGCCCGGAGCTCGATGCTTGCGACTAAGTGGTAAAAGTGGGAGAAGCGATAAGGTGCAATCGTCGTAAATTTTACGGCCGCGCGCCCGTTGGAAGGTTAAATTTCCGTTAGTTGAATATCCAAATAAATGGAAATTTAATACAAACATCAACATTTTCGCCTTGTAATGATCCGTTAGTCAAATTTTAGTAAAATTTTATCGGGGCCCATACCGTCAGTCGAACCGACAGTTAACTATCCGTTAGTTAAATGGTATGACAATTTGACGTGTATATTATTTATGGTTAGGTCAATTGTCAATTTGTCTTGATGTAAAATGAAATGTTTCTATATTTATGGTATCTACTGCTGCTTTTTCAATGAAAAATATCTTCAGATAGTGATGTTGAGCTATTATTGTATTCAAGTTCGACCCATAAAGAACAAACTGGGTTATGCTAAAACTAAAGACAAGATAAAGAGCGATAAAATATTGCGATACTTAAGAGGCCCCAGTACACGACTTTCGTATTTGCTCTCGATTTTGCTAAATTTAATGTAAAATATATAAAACTAAATATAACGTAATTGCAAAACCCATAGCTAAACAGGCTTTTAATCAATTTTATTATGACAAATCCATGTACCTTTGAAGTATTTCCATAAAAAAATATGAACAAATAGATTGTTATAACATCAAAAAAATTATAGCCCCGAAACACTATTTTAGTTTTCATGCAATAGAGTTATCGTTGGTACACTTAATCTCGTATATTTTCAAATAAAGATCAAATATTTTATTTACAAATTGATCTATACAGTTTGAAAAAGAAGTGCTATTCAGACATTAATATTTTTCGACAAGTTGTAAAATATATCGTTTTAAAAAAGACAAAAATTAAACGTTCAGTTTCCTATATTGCAGCATCCATAAAACCATTAAATTACATCGATTATTTTAATTAAATTTTACAAGCGTACTAAGAAAATTTTACTGTTATTGATATAAAAATATTCAAAAAATTATACCTCATACTCAAGAATTCGAAATGATTAAATTGTATAGTCGGTTATGGCCGTGCGCGGCGCGCTGGGTGCGGGGGGCCGCGCACCGCGGCTTTTACATGGTTGACAACTTTTTTTTTACTTCAATAGTCAAAAGAATAGATATAATAATTTTATAATGAAACAAAAAAAAATCAAAATCTTTATCGATATTCCTGATTTTAGATATTTAATCAAGACGTAACGTATTTATGACACAATACGCAGTGCCTTGATTAAATAGCTAAAATCTAAAATCGAGAATAATTTTTTGATTTTTTTGTATTTATTTTAAAATTATAGTGTCTATTCTTTTAATTTATTAAAGAAAAGAAGTTATCAACTACCTAACTATCAACTATCAAAGGGAGTAAAAAAGCGCGTTTCACGCATCTCATGGTTGCACATAGCGTCACAATTGCCAATGAGATCGCCGAACTCCGATAAGATTCGGACTCCAACTCCGATTCATGAAGAGAAGAAGTTTTAACAGTAATAATAATGATAATAATTGACTAATGGTGATAATAATAGAATAATATGATACTAATAGTGAACTAATATGCTGTGCGTGGTGACCAGGATGTCTGATGTATGCAAGGATAGTGAACTTCTGATGTGGGAGTTATTAGGTGCCGCGACACTGCGTACCAGTCTCCGCCTGGTACTGCTTTAGGAGTGACAGACCCACTATTTTGTGGCAACTCGAGTTCTACTGGATTCATTTGAAAATCAATATAAAGCGATATTTTAAATGCCATAAAAAATTGTGCTTGAATTGAAAGTTAACAACTAACATATAGGGTATCATTCAATCGCAAAAAGAAACGCATTTGCGAAATGTCACCTAATGATGGCCGTTATTATTGCCGTTATCTGCACACGCGTGAAAAGCACGCCGTTTATAACGTGAAGTCCATCTTGACCTCATGTCAAGACTCTTCTACATCCATAAGTTGGCTACGAATCAGTAAAAACATGACAGGAATTCGTGATACAGGTGATCTTTAATTAACAAATATTTTCTGTTTTTTTTCAGTGTGGAGATGAAAAAAGAAAAAATTGCTAGGTTTATTTAGTGAAATTGAACACAGAAAGAAATTAAATAATTTTTCGTTAAAAGAAGTTAAAGTTAAGACCTCGTAGGCGATTAACCAAAACATAAAAAATAGCAATTATAATCAGAAGCCTCGATTCAGAATCTTTGAATGTTGAAATTTCTTGAAACCTCTTTGGTTTAGAATCAGTATACTTTTCAAAAAATACTTCTTGTAGATCATTGTCGTATATACAATTTTGTAGTACTACAATTACTTCACTTCATGTAGTTTATTGAAGTAGATGAATTGTGTAATATTTCGGTACCTACTACAAATGTAGTACACACTTTTTAGTCTTCACAATTGTGAACGTGTGCGTGTTGCAGTCTTCATTTTGAAATGTAGTTTTTCCCTTCGCTCGTACTAAGCTTCAAAAAGTTTGTAGCTAAAAATCATGAAAAACTCTCTGACGATAAGGGCGATGATATCGCACAAACAGGCGACATACAAATAAAATTATGTTTTATTGGTAAGATACGGTTGTATGTGGTATATTCTGATATCTACACGCACGTGTTACAGACTTATCTATACTTCCATGAAACAAACATATTAATTTTACCTCTTAATATTATCAGTGATTAGATTTAATCTCAGCATGCACTTCCGATCACGATTTACATTTTAATTGCTTTGATAAATATATAAAAAATGTGCCAGCTAATGTTGGCAATTATATCATTAAGTACTCGCCTAACTACCTACCTAGTTCTCATAACATATATTTTTTCCGCAGTTTTTTCGCTGGTAATTTTAATTTACTGCTGACCGGAATGACGACTTATTGGTTGCTTGTTATCTACTTATTAGCTTGAGACTCACATTAGCGTTTTAGCAATATTGGCAATGGCGATATGTTTTTTCTTTCTTTTCTACACTAGCCAAATTTTCCAGCCACGTATTGGAATAGACTTTCGTTTTCCTTTCTCCCTGGTACAAATATGTTTAATCATAAATCATCGAATGTGGGGGTGTTCACTTTGTGGAAATCAATTTTAATTATATTCTTCTTCATGTGCCCTGTCGGGTCCCCCCGACGTTGGCGATCATCTGGGAGAAAGTTTCCCTGTCCAGGGCAGTGCGGAACAGCTCTTCCACGCTTCTTATCCCGGTCCACTCTCGGATGTTTCGAAGCCAGGAATGCCGCCTCCTTCCGACGAGCTCAGTCTTCCCCTTCGTGAGGAGCTGAAGGATGGAGTACAATAATTATATATTATCTATATATATATATATATATAATATATTTATTATATTTTAATTATACATTATATTATAAACGAATACAGTGTTTTGTTTTTTTTTTCAACTACTATTATCTGATACGAGGATATCACACGTTTTAGAAAGAATATGCTAACCATATTATGGAAAAATTATGCTACATATACAGACATACGGATTAAAAAAATAATTTAAAAGTACTTAAAAAAATACAAAATAATATCATTAATATTTAAATATAACCCTCTATTATACCCTTTCACAATGTTCCCTCTCTCCTACCATTTAGATACCAAGGGCTTGCAGTAAGATGATTACTTTACACAATGCAACGTTCGCTAATTTCACCGTAAGAACATCCGCACATCAAATGTTTTAATGTTGTATGTATGTTCTAAGTCACTTTCTTTCATATATTCTAATGAACTATGTCAGAGACATCTAAAGTGCTTCCCATGACACCTATTCCAATGATACTTTAATTGTCAATAGCAGAGTTAATGCAGAAATATAACTTATCCATGCATAAACTTATGTTTTGTTCCCAATATATATGTATATACTTATTTATTTATTTTAAAGTGTCATAATTATTGCTCATTTCCCTTTTAAATAATTTAGATTTTATCTTTTATATTTATTTTTTGGTTTATTTTATCTACTTATCTTATTTATCTGGTGTACTGGTTTAATTATCATTATTTTACTCTGTTACTAATTTGTTAAAGGTTTCTAATTATTACTATTTCCTTGTGTACCTACTAATCATCGTTTAGACATATAGTTCATTTCTACTGTTAATTTATTTTACATTGTTTTACATTGTTACATTTCATACTGTTCATTTATTTTTAATATGTCTTATTTATATTATTATTTTTTAATCATTTACTGTAAAATATGTTTTATGTAAGGCATATATATTTTTTAATTTTCTTGTAAGTACTGTAAAGGCCCACTAGGGCGTCGATTAATAAATAAATAAATAAATAAATATTAAAAAAACATTCTCTTTTGAGTAACCATTGATGAAACAACCGGCCCCGGAGCTGTCAATAAACAAAGTCCCGTGTGCTTGAAAAAGGGCCCGTCGATAATACATCACGAGCATAATCGGTCATTTTTTACTCATCACAGCATTGTCACTGTGAGACGCTTGTGTGTGATACAGAATTATGTGCAAGAGATGTCCATTGTCCGTCAAATCGCTCATTTCATGGCGCCCATCAGCTGCTGGTGACGCGGGGGCATTGTTTCCCGCCAAACCGATAAAACAATGGCCGCCCGGCGATCGATTCGCGCGCCAATTCCATCGGCAGGCACCTATCTGCAAGTTGCCGTTTCACAGACAGGCTCCTGGCTGATAGGCAAATTTGTGGTGATTGAATGGTAGGGCAGCCGTGCACGTTTATATGCGCCACCTACGAAGTATCCATTTGCGCGTCCTCAATTAACAAAATTAAATTGACGAAAACGAATAGTAACATTTTATGATTCTAGATAAAACAAATAAATTACAATGCATTATAAAGGGTGTAACAAAGCTTGTCCATAATACTTTACAGGCAGAAGCCTGCTTTATTTATTAGTCGGAAATGTTCAAACGTGACCTTATATCATAGTTAAGTTTCCATATGCGACATCAAAGTTTGCATTCTTTTTTCAATATTTCTGACTTATTTTTTGTAAAACATTAAATTGTCATTACAGCAACTTTTATTGAATTTTCCAACTTTTATTGAAGTAAAGCCAAATAAAATGAAAAAAACCTTCCAATTCCAATTGGAATTTCTGCAGGGTTATATCACATTATTTATCTTGTACTGAAACGAATGAATTTTTCGTAATCGATATATGTTACTATTACAATAGTGCAACGTTTTGTAAAAAATAAGTCTGTAATATTGAAAAAAAATCCTGACTTTGATTTTGCATAACTCCACGACTAATGGTTGCTTGTAATCAAGGCAGGTATCTAAAAAGCTCTGTTACACCCTGTATATCCCTTTTCTATTTTTGTTTTTTAATTTATATGTAAGTAGTAGGTACCTACCTATTTACACTTCCTAATCCATTCAAAGGTAATTTATTCGGGCGATCACAAATAGCGAATCCAATCCGAAGCTAAAATTGCAATCCTATTTCTGAGTTCTTTCAAACATGCTGTCCTGGGATTTCAAGGAAGTTGCGATTCGGTATTCGATTATAATGTCCCGAATCTCTAAATGCTCAAGTTTTCATTACTGTAATATTTATTAAAAAAGGCAAGAAATAATAAATAAAAATTATAAAAGATATTGTCACTTAGTATTGTGTACTTGGGCTGCAAATTAAACGAAAGATGGGATCCTTCGGTTGAAATCAAATGTCGTATTGAGCAAGCTCATGTAAACTTAATTCGCATGAAAACATATAAAATTTCCTAGGTAATAACATGTAAAAATAGAAATTAAAATCAATACTCACGGTGTAATCAGAATGTGATGTTAAGCGTCATAGTAGATGCTAGTTAGGCGCAATATTTTAGGCATTCATTAGTATCAAAGTAAATTCAAATAATTAAATTAGCGGTGGATATCTACTTCCTGTGGACTGGTGATTTATCTCCGAGCTTAATGAATCGTGAAACATTACAGTCATTATGCTCGAAGCAACCTACTCTTTTCATTGGCGTTTAAACCGTAGTACAATCGTAGTAACAAATCATTCTGTGTATAAATAAAAAATAATAAAAAAATCAAAGGTAGAGAAGTTACCTCGCATATTTAGGATTTTTTGTTCTAGTGTTTGCATTCTCGTGTTTTTAATATTTGAACCATTATATAATTCTGCTGATGTCTACTCCTGTTAGTTGATCAGGGGAGTAGGTAATTGAGTTTGTTTAAGTTATTCAAATAATTCTTGTTGTTAGAATATTCATCCATAAGGGGGTTAAAGGACATAGTGGAGCAGCACCCGTTTGCTATAAAATAATGGTGACAAAGAAACCGTGTCCAGGCGTTGACATATAATTTAAGTCATTTTCATGTGTAATAAAAATCTCCAGACTATTTCATTTTTCTAAAACCATCGTTTACTTATTTGTTTTATGAAAAATCATAGTGACTCTGTCTACTATCACCAACTATCAGGGTCATTAAAAGTTCCTTTTCTTATAGTGCAATTTCCTTGATCATTCTGGTAAATACGACTTTATTTATCGCCACACGGAACAACCTAGTTGAGTTAACACTTATAGCAGTCCTTCAAGTTACGCAGCCAAAAGATGCGGTATCTTCCTATGCTTCTTTTACCACTTATTTTCCCCTGGATGATGAGTTGGTTTAGACTATATTTTGGTCCTTTTATACGCTTTGGTCACGAGGCGACCCTCGTAGCCTAGTGGGCAAACACTGGCTTCTCACACCGAGGGTTACGGCATAGATTCCCGATAAGCTCGCAATTAATCTGCGATTTACTCCAGCCTGGATGTTTTGTGACGTGTTTCGCTTCTGTAATTGGGCCTTTTGGCCTATTGAAGCGCAAAATAAATATAAACATGTCTCAATACTCAACATACATGTTGTGCCGCGTCATTTTTTTTTATAAATAAGGCACTAAACGACAAGAATATTTTATAATTTTTGGTATTAAAATGACTAACTCTCATGAGGCACCGCACCGGCGTGTAGGAGTGTTGAAAATATTAATGAAAAGGTGTGTAAAATAGCACATAAAGAGCATAGAACTATATTCGCTTTTTACCCTGCATCTTAAAATGAACATTCTAGAATTTAGTGCTTTATTCTTATGATATTCTTCCAAATGAATCAACACATGTACTATTTTTTGTTGGCCATTTTTTTCTATTGTTCATTACAACACTATTCATCCCTAACTTCACGCAGGTAACCTGGTAAGCCGAGCTAGAAACATTTTCACGATTGATTTCCTCCCATGGTGATTAGCCGATAAGCACGTTTAACCTCGTGAATGCGACGTGGAGCGACACATCTGTATGGAATGTAGCGCTAATACAGCTATCAGCCGTTTGCAGTCGCCACAAAGGCCACAAAGTTACAATATTACCAAAATTCACCTAATATTTCGCAACTATATTATCCGGGCGGCGCATCGCTAACCTTAATGCACCACATGCCACGTAGTTAGGGTTACCATAAAAATATATAATTTAATTAGAGCTCATCAGTGTTGACATTACTGCACACGAATGCTCCAGTTTACACAATTTTATTGTACCAATAATATTACCAATGCGGAATGCAGCTCGCCACTCTACAGAATTCAGATACTTGTATTATTATGTATTATGTATTATGTATTATGTATTATGTATTATGTATTATGTATTATGTATTATGTATTATGTATTATGTATTATGTATTATGTATTATGTATTATGTATTATGTATTATGTATTATGTATTATGTATTATGTATTATGTATTATGTATTATGCATTATGTATTATGTATTATGTATTATGTATTATGTATTATGTATTATGTATTATGTATTATGTATTATGCATTATGCATTATGCATTATGCATTATGCATTATGCATTATGCATTATGCATTATGCATTATGCATTATGCATTATGCATTATGCATTATGCATTATGCATTATGTATTATGTATTATGTATTATGTATTATGTATTATGTATTATGTATTATGTATTATGTATTATGTATTATGTATTATGTATTATGTATTATGTATTATGCATTATGCATTATGCATTATGCATTATGCATTATGCATTATGCATTATGCATTATGCATTATGCATTATGCATTATGCATTATGCATTATGCATTATGCATTATGCATTATGCATTATGCATTATGTATTATGTATTATGTATTATGTATTATGTATTATGTATTATGTATTATGTATTATGTATTATGTATTATGTATTATGTATTATGCATTATGTATTATGTATTATGTATTATGTATTATGTATTATGTATTATGTATTATGTATTATGTATTATGTATTATGCATTATGCATTATGCATTATGCATTATGTATTATGCATTATGCATTATGCATTATGCATTATGCATTATGCATTATGCATTATGCATTATGCATTATGCATTATGCATTATGCATTATGCATTATGCATTATGCATTATGTATTATGTATTATGTATTATGTATTATGTATTATGTATTATGTATTATGTATTATGTATTATGTATTATGTATTATGTATTATGTATTATGTATTATGTATTATGTATTATGCATTATGTATTATGTATTATGTATTATGTATTATGTATTATGTATTATGTATTATGTATTATGTATTATGTATTATGCATTATGCATTATGCATTATGCATTATGTATTATGCATTATGCATTATGCATTATGCATTATGCATTATGCATTATGCATTATGCATTATGCATTATGCATTATGCATTATGCATTATGCATTATGCATTATGCATTATGTATTATGTATTATGTATTATGTATTATGTATTATGTATTATGTATTATGTATTATGCATTATGCATTATGCATTATGCATTATGCATTATGCATTATGCATTATGCATTATGCATTATGCATTATGCATTATGCATTATGCATTATGCATTATGTATTATGTATTATGTATTATGTATTATGTATTATGTATTATGTATTATGTATTATGTATTATGTATTATGTATTATGTATTATGTATTATGTATTATGTATTATGTATTATGCATTATGTATTATGTATTATGTATTATGTATTATGTATTATGTATTATGTATTATGTATTATGTATTATGTATTATGCATTATGCATTATGCATTATGCATTATGCATTATGCATTATGCATTATGCATTATGCATTATGCATTATGCATTATGCATTATGCATTATGCATTATGCATTATGTATTATGTATTATGTATTATGTATTATGTATTATGTATTATGTATTATGTATTATGTATTATGTATTATGTATTATGTATTATGTATTATGTATTATGTATTATGTATTATGTATTATGTATTATGTATTATGTATTATGTATTATGTATATAGAAGTCGTCATGATCGTAGAACAATGACGGATGTGCAACAAATTCCATATTGACTTTTTTGGATCGTTAAAAAGTGAAAAAAGAAGCCATCTGATGGTATATAAAAAGTGTATTTTTCTCATTAATTTAACCGTCGTTATACGAAATCGGTATAACGACGGTTCTGATTTGTGATTGTAGAACAATGCAGCATATGTAAAAATGTCGTTGTACTGCGCTGACTATATTTGAGGTTTTAAATGTATCCACATTAAATAACTAACCCAAGTTTCAAGGGAAAATGTTTTGTAGTTATCGAGCTATGACATAAAGTGTCTTTATGTAAATAAAACTTCAAACCGCTCTCCTGCAAACTTGAGAAAAATCACATGCGTCGTTGTTCCACGATTATGACGAAATGTTGATATTTCTAATACATTTTTACATCTAATACATCTAACACATACAACCATATTTATAAATATAATATTTACATTGCTGTTGCGCATACTTCAATACAATTGTTACTCCGTTTTTGTATCTATTTAAATACTAGTTAGAGTAGCTTGTTGGTCTTGTGGTTAGGACTCTCGCCTCGTGATCCAAAGGTCGCGGGTTCGAATCTCACTCCAGAACAGCAAGTTAGTCCTACTTTCAGAGCATAAGCGTTTAGTTTAGTTTGAAAATAGTAAGAATATTGATGTGACACGTATTCCGTGTTCGCATCTCTATTTAAAAAAAAACCCAGTCAATAATGACGGAATTCTTATTTTTGAATTTCAACTTTACCTTAAGTAATAATTAACTATTAATTATATATTAAATAATCAAAACAATTTTTTTTTTCTTGTCTACGTAAAATGTCAACATTTATGTGTACAATTTAAAATCATACCAATTTTGAAAACGGAATAATGTTTTCATTTTATTAAATAACTAGCTATACCTGCTGCTGCTGCCCTGCTGTCAAAATTTCCGGTTCACAATTCTTGTGTGAAAATTAACAGCGTGTCAATTATAAAATGCTTTTAACCAATATTTGATTTTAAGTAAATTAACGTTTGTTTTTTATAAATTAACTAACTAAATTTGGACTATCATTAAAGGCCTTTAATGATAGTCCAAATTTTTACAGAAGATAAGTCAGAAATATTGAAGAAAGATGCAAACTTTAATGTCGCATACTATATCCATAATGTTATGGTCGCATGAATATTTTCGGTTGATGACGACAGGAATCCACTGGTAAAGCGATGTGGACTAGCTCCATTAGATCCTTATTGCATTCTCACTGTAAACCTTTTATAAATTTTACAATTTTTTTTAATATTCCATTCGTGTTACTGTTAACAAATTTTTGTGATATGTATTAGATACTAGGGGAACCGGGGAGATAAAATATGTTCCAAGGTAAAATAACCATCTTACGTATATGCAATATTCGTTGCTATAGCAACGATATCAGTGCTCTAGCAATAGCAGTGCTATAGCATCGATACCTTTGCGATTGACATGCGACTGCTGAAGTAGGTGGGTATTCTTTAGACAATGCATAATCAATAAGCTCATCGCAAGTGAAAGTATTGAACAGTGGCGGCGCTGGCAGGCGGGCCCGCCAGATGTTGTGACGGCAGATTGACAGGGGCGCAGCCCGATGGGGGGCCGGCCCCGGTATCCCGTCGGACAAGTTTTCTCAAAAACAAAGCGTACTTCCGGTAACGTTTTAAGGGCGTGGATAATTGGAGAGATGAATTTTGTACGTTTTTTCAAATTCTTTTGTTGATGAATAAAAATAAATAAAAAATGTTGAGATCCATTTATCACCCATTACGATGACAATCGACTTATTTTCCGCTTTTGAATGTTTTTTTACTACCGAAAAGATGGT
>JADDOH010017310.1:0-52197 GCA_016648135.1 Agrypnia vestita
AACTCATTGAATATATTATATCCTTCTAACTATTCCCATTAGGGCTACAATACATCGTTGAAACAGGGTAACAAAATTTAAAGTTTGTGTACAGACAGACATAAATTCAATTAAATATTTTGATATATATATACGCATGCATATTTATTAGATGTACTGACTGGCTATGAAAATACTTGGAAAGAATAGTATTATTTAAATTTATAATACTATAAATATAAATTTAATTTGGTTGACATGACATTTATAACATGGGGGAAGGAGTGGGGTAAAGGGGGAGAATGGAGATAGCGCATATGTTTTTTGCAGGGTCCTCAATAATATGTGTGCAAAATTTGGGTCAGATCTGTCAAACGGTGTAGATTTATATAGAGAATATATCGGCGGGTAAAAAGGAGGAGGAAGATGCGTTTATGTTAGGCAGGCTCTTAATAATATACAGGGTTATTTGAAAAACATTAATTACCTCGCAGGACTATATTCCTACCCTGATTTTTCTGACTTATTTTTTGTAAAACGTTGGACTATCATTACATAAAAGTAACTTATATCTAATATGAAAAATTCATTTTCTATAAAACAAGAAAATAAAATAATAAAAACCTTCAAACTCCAATTGGAAAACATTCCAATTGGAAAATTTTAAGGGTTTTTATCATTTTATTTAACTTGTATTCAAACGGATGAATTTTTCGTATCGATATAAAATACTGTAATGATAGTCCAACGCTTTACAAAAAAGAAGTCAGAAATATTTAAAAAAAAAAATGAAAACTTTGATGTCGCATATCTCCATAACTCTTGATATTAGGTCATGATAGCTAGAACATTTTCGACTCATAATCAAGGCAGGAATATAGTCCTGCGAAGTTATTAATGTTTTACAAATAACCCTGTATATGCAAAATTTGATTCAGATCGGTGTAGATTTGTACAGATAGTAGATAGATAGTAGATTTGTAAAGATAGTAGATCGGTGGAGATTTGTAGATTTGTTACGGTGTAGATTTGTAAAGATAATATATCATGACGAGAGGGTATGGTAAAGGGGGATGGAGATATGTGGCGCATGTATTCCGGCGGGTCCTAAGGAATGAGTATGCAAAGTTTGGGTTAGATCGTGTAGATTTTGAATAGAGAGAATCTTGGTAAGGGGATGCCATAGGAGGGAGATGTGGCCAATGTCCACCTAGTGTGGCGCCGCCCTCATGAGTAAAGATTTTGTATCACATCAAAATTCATAAAAATGTCCTTCACTATGTAATAATGATAAGATATAAAATGCAAATGCTGCTGGTTATAAGTATTAGCTGATTTGAATACAGTATTTTGTCAATCTATCAATCAATTCCAATCAATTCGGGAAGGTCAAGAGCGGCGTAGTGGGGAGGGTTTTTTTGGTATTTACCGGAACGAGCCTAAGATCGGAGAAGTGTTTTGAAATGTGATATTTTTCATTATCCATCCTTTATGAGGAACCAAGCAGAGTATTTTTAATTTGTGACCATCGAAAGAATGATTGATATCAATTATGTGGTTGGAAATTCTGAGAAGTTATTATTTTGTGGACAACGGCGATATTCTTTTATTCACGTACTAGCTGTTCGTACCCGGCGTTGCACGGGTTAAGGATTAAGTAGAAAATAAATTTGTGAGGGGAAACAAAGGTTTGATTCGAACGGTATAGATTTGCATCGAAAATATATCAGAAGGAGGGGAAGGCGTAAAGGAGGAGAGAGGAAATGTAGCCTGTGTTACCATCGAAAATATGTCAGGGGAGGGGAAGGGGTATAAGAATAGGGGGAAATATCGCCTATGTTACTCGCCGAGTCTTAAATAATAAGTTTCCAAATTTTGAGTCCGATCGGTCGAACGGCACAGATTCGCATCGAAAATATGTCAGGGGGAGGGAAAGGGGTATGAGAATAGGTAGGAAATGTTACCTATGTTATCCGCCGGGTCCCAAAGCACAAGTATGCAAAATTTGAATTGAATCGGACAAACGGTGTGGATTTATATAGAGAACAGACAGATTTAAGTTTCTAGCAGTTTATTAGATATATTTTTTATTAGAGTCTCCGCAAAGTATTTGATATACCTACCCCGCTTTATTGTAAAACACCTATTTTTCGTTTGTGAATTAAGAATTTTACCAATATTATTATTTGTGTAAAATGCAGGTCTAATGTGAGTAGGGATATTATAAAGTTAGTCCTCTTCGGATTATCACTTGTTGTGAAATGATGGAACAACTTGAGCAGCGATTTTGCATTAAAATTTGCCAAAAGCTTAGCGATACCCAAGTGGAAAAAATTAATGGTTTCCAGCGAACCGAGCCCCAGTAGGTCCTCAACAATCCGAAACAGCAATATAATTGACTGAGTGTTGACTTGATATCTTCATATCACAGTGTGAGAACTTGCGAGAGAGGTAGGGTCAAGCATAGGATTGGTAATTTCAATTTTGACCTAGGATTTAAACTTGAGAAGAGTGTCAAACTGCCGGACATTTGAGCAGCTCGATCACCCATCGCTGCACCATCCAATCCCCTGGTTTTTAAACTCTCCACTCTCCCGACATGGCTCCGCGCGATTTTTGCCTAATCCCCAAGTTAAAAATGCGATTAAAAGGGACCCGATTGAATCAAGAGAAGACTGTGCGGAACGCGACGGCCCAGCTGAACACCATTCTAGAAGATGCGTTCTGTTGAGAAGTGTGCGCCTTACCAAGAGAACTACTTTGAAGGAGGTTGAGGAAGTACAGCGTGTACGAATAAATCAGGCGGCCCTCATAGCCCAGTGGGCATGACACTGGCTTCTGGGTTCCGGGTCCGATTCCCGGTGAGGTCACAATTAATCTACGTGATTTACTCAAGCCTCGGTGTTTTGGGATGTGTTTCGCTTGTGCAATTGGGCTTCTTGCTCTGTTGAAGCGTAAAAAAAGAGTTTTTGCTGACCCAAGGTTCTATATATTTTTTTTAAACAGTGAAATGAAGATTATTTAGAATATATATTCAAGAACACATTCATATTTTGTGAAGTTGTAATTTGTAAAAGTGGATTGCTCTATGGACAAAAATAAAAATTAATCAATTAATAAAAATAAGAACTACATATAAGGTCGATATATTCACGGAAACATAGAGGGTTGCTATGGCTTAGTGGTCAGAGCACCGGCCCCGGAAAGGAGGTGACCTGGGTTCGAATCCCAGTAGTAACCTAATATTTTTTCGTGAATTAGATTTTTCTGTATGTCTTTCTAATTGATTAATTAATTTGGTTATTAAATTATTTAGAAGTTGGATAATCGAAAAACCTTATAATGATACCAAGTATTGTTTTAATAAAATGATTTTAACTGTTTGATGATAACTGTTAATGACCAAGTATTGCTTTAATAAAATGATTTTAACTAAAATGTACGATATATTTACATTATTATCTGTGAAAGAGCCCTTGTATAATCATATTGGAAATGAATAAGCCCCTCCGCGAATGGTACCTACGCAAATATAAAATAAATCTGGATTTTCTGCAACGCAAATTTACTGTTCGTCCTTTGAGGGACATGCTTCTGTCGGAGCTCGTGTTATTTGAAATTATTGGAATAAAATACACCCCGCATTGTGCAGGGCCGGATCTACGGAAAATGCGGTTTTATGAGCTGGAACATTAATTTTATTAATTTTACTACCCACGTTTTAAAATAAAAATAAAATGTGATCTCATGTTGATAATTAATTAGTTTGAATCTATCCAGTTCATAAATATTGGTGTCGCTCTTCATTATCAAATCAATAAATATATCAATTTATATATATATATATATATCTATATATATATATATATATATATATATATATACAGGGTTATTTGTAAAACATTAATAACCTCACAGGAATATACTCCTGCCTTGATTATGAGTCGAAAATGTTCGAGCTATTATGACCCAATATCAATGTTTAAGGAGATATGTGACATCAAAGTTGGCATTTTTTTTTCAATATTTCTGACTTATTTCTTGTAACTTATATCGAGTATGACAAATTCATTCCCTTTAATACAAGTCAAATAAAAAAATAAAAACCTTCGAATCCCAATTGGAATTTTTTCAAGGTTTCAATCATTTTATTTAACTTGTTTTGAAATTAATGACTTTTTTGTAATTCATTTTAGTTACTATAATGATAGTCCAACATTTTACAAAAAAATTAGTCAGATATATAGAAAAAAAATGCAAGCTTTGATGTCGCATATCTCCTTAACTATTGATATTAGGTCATAATAGCTTGAACATTTTCGACTCATAATCAAGACAGGGGTATATTCCTGCGAGGTTATTAATGTTTTACAAATAACCCTGTATATAAAAACAAACTCGTGTTTCCCTATCCGCCAAGTTTTCTCCACAACCAGTCACAATCACCCACCGGTGGTTATGGTGGTGGATAGCCCTTGGTGTCACATCGAAAATATGCAAGTTTGGTGGGGGTGGCTGTGCGTGGGTGGGAGTGGGTGACGAAAATGTGCTTTCTAGCACATTGTTTTGTTATGGGAAGGCCGCAAATGCTTCAGATTGTTTCAAAATAGGCGCGCCGACCGTGTCGGTAAGTCTAGAAGGTTCCGGAAAAACCTGCTCTAGAAAGTTCTGGAAGGAGAAGGTTCTAGAAAATTCCCTAAAGTTCTATAAGGTTCTAAACTGAGTGGCGGAAAGTGTCGGTGTATCTAGAAGGTTCCTGTATATTCGATAAATTTCTTGAAAGTTCTGGAAGGAGAATGTTCTAAAAGGTTCGCCAAAGTTCTATGACGATCCAAACAGTGAACTAAAAATCTACGCGTGCGAAGCGCGGGCACAGCTAGTAATAAATTAAAATTGGCAACCCGACAATTGCGCACAGAAAATATTTTAACCTTACCTAACCTAACCAATAACCTAATACCTAATAGTGGAAATTTTGTAAAAGAATCCATGAAAAAGTTTATGATAAAATTTTCAACGTGTGCCAAATATTGGGTACGGCATTCGCAGTTTGGAGACTTATGTCTCCTGCGTAAGAGAGAAAATGTTGCATAATCGTGCGCGTTTTTGAATGCTTTATATTTTTGGGAATATTTAGGTTTCTCTTTGGTTACCTTGATGAGTGCTGGGTTATACCAAGGAGGATACTTGGTATTTCTGGATAGTCTCATAGGGATATGAGAAGCGATGAGATCATTTAAAATTGAGTAAAATTTGTGAAGGTCAGAGTCTATGTCGTCCTTTGTAAGCTTGTCATGCCAAATTATCTGATCGAGTCGTGCGTTGATAGCTTCGTAGTCACTCATTTTGAAATTTTATATCCTTCTTTGCCCTGTTGGGAGAGAAGGTATGCGGAGAAAAGGGAAATCGATCATTAAAGCAGAGTGGTGAATATCTTCAGGTACTAGTGGGTCGTCGCATGGAGATACAGAGATGAGCTCATAGATAGAGTTAAATCAAGGAAATGTCCAATCGAGTTTGGTATACAATGATATTGGTGTAGCCCTATAAAGTCGATACAGTCGATAAAAGGCGTACTGTATGGAGATGCAGTGTTGCCGGGATTGAGTATATAAGTGTATTCAATATATATACAACAATATATATATATATAATATATATATATATATAGTATATTATATATATATAATATAATTATATAGGTATATATCAGATGTCGCCTGGATACGAGTGTATACAGGCGACATCTGATATATTGAAATCGCGCAGGATAAGCTATCTATTTTATTTTTGATCAAAAAGTACACATTTACATTACCATACTACAAATAAATATTATAATGACGGCTTTCTACCGTTCTGGGATTTATGACTTGAATGGTAGCTAAAATTAATACTGAATACTCTCAATCGAATAGAATTGCAACAGCAAAATCTTTCGATATTTTTAATTGCTTGGGATTATTTAAAATTGTTTATTGGGAATATCACGTTAGAGCCAACCAGGTGAAAGTTCGTCAATAGTGAGAAAAATAGGAGAAAATAATATGTTTTACCACGCTTATATTAGCCTCACCTGTTTGTCTGGACGGAATCTTATAATCGATATTTCACCCGCTTCCCAATGTCTAATCTAGCTGAAATTTTGCACACATGCGTATTCTCAATGACAATACATGAATCAAGTATCAGATATATCCATTTTAATTTATTAATCAAAGTTTTATGCGGGAAATTAATTAATGAGCTCACCAAAATATGGCGCTAGTTTTCTACCGGAGTGATTTTGTACGCTGGGTAATATTAAGAATAAAAAGTGGAAAATTATACTCTATGAAAAATATATATTTTCGTAAAAAAAGCACGCTTATATTTAAATGCACTAAAAAAAATTTTTGGGTCGAAAATGTTTACTTCACTCCAAATAAAAGTGTGGGCGCTTTTCTTCCATCGACAGCAGAATTCTGTAATCTATATCAATACGTTAGCGCCAACCTTTTATTTGTGAAGCAAAAATTTTTTGTCCGAAAATTTATTTTTTACTTCAGTACCTACTTTCGTTTAAATATGAGCGTGGTTTAAAAATATCATATAATTTTATATTTATTTATTAACAATACAGGGCACTTTGTGTTTTATATTGTGTAAAAGCTCAAATCAGGGCGTGTATTATTATCTAATAAATAAATACAATAATATATTCTTTTCCCGTTTTTTTCTCACTGTTGACGAACTTTTACTTGGTTGGTTCTAAGTGGCATTCATAATACACAATGTTGAATATCGTGAACGACAATTTATGTATATTCAAGAACACATTCATATTTGTGAAGTTGTAATTTTTCAGAACAAAGTTCTGTGAAATATTTAATAACCAAATTAATTAATCAATTAGAAAGACATACAGAAAAATCTAATTCACGAAAAAATATTAGGTTACTACTGGGATTCGAACCCAGGTCACCTCCTTTCCGGGGTATGCATGTCCAAATTAAAATGAATTATTAAATTAATCATGGCGTCCATCTAGCGGTGGCATTGCAAAGTAATTTCAACTACCGTATCGAAAAAAGTGAATTGCTCTATGGACAAAAATAAAAATTAATCAATTAATAAAAATAAGAACTACATATAAGGTCGATATATTCGCGGAAACATAGGGGGTTGCTTTAGCACAGTGGTCAGAGCACCGGTCCCGGAAAGGAGGTGACCTGGGTTCGAATCCCAGTAGTAACATAATATTTTTTCGTGAATTAGATTTTTCTGTACGTCTTTCTATTTGATTAATTAATTTGGTTATATTAAACAATTTATGTGTTCATGAGACCCTGGTATCGCCGTAATAAGCATGGGGAATTTCAGCAATGCACAGCGAGTACCTAATAACGATATTGCAGATTTACAAAATGTGTGAAAACATGAATTGTGAATTATGAAACCGACCAAATTTGATATGCGACGAAAACACTGACAGAAAATTGTGTGTTTTTAATGCAAAAATAAATTTATGAAAAATAATATGGAACATAATATTAATACAATACGCTATGTAAAAATATTCAATGATTACTGACAAAGGACGCCATCGCGATGAATCTCCCGCCCACGGATTCTGGGGTTAATTTTCTACTAGCGGTGCCCGCGCGGCTTCGCACGCGTAGATTTTTAGTACACTGTTTGGATCGTCATAGAACTTTCGCGAACCTTCTAGAACATTTTCCTTCCAGGACTTTCAATAAATTTTTCCAATGTACAGGAACCTTCTAGACACATCGACATATTCCGCCACTCAGTTTAGAACCTTCCAGAACTTTCTAGAGCAGGTCCGACACAGTCGGCGCGCCTATTTTGAAATAATCTGAAGCATTTGCGGCCTTCCCATAACAAAACAATGTGCTAGAAAGCACATTTTCGACACCCACGCACAGCCACCCTCCCCCAAACTCGCATATTTTCGATGTGACACCAAGGGCTATCCACCATCATAACCACCGGTGGGTGGTTGTGGCTGGTTGTGGAGAAAACTTGACGGATAGGGAAACAGGGGTTTCTTTATATATATATATATATATATATTGATTAGCGACTTTTCAAGTTTTATTATTCGTAAATGTCTCTCAATTGGTCACAGACAATCACCCGTATTCCGAAATAGCAAACTTCTGATCAAAGATATTTATCCCAAAAAATAAACGAGACGTAGGTATACGTCGGTGGTGTGGTCAGAGGGAGAAAGGAGTGTATGACGGTTATCCGTCAAACGTCAAATATGAAAACAGTCCAGCAATATTTCTCATTTCTATGGCCCGACGCGACATTGATAATTTTGACATAATTTTACACCAGGACGCTGTGGGAGAAGAAATTAATAAGTGCATATAAAATAATCTTTTTTCTATAAGCTTTAAATACAGCATTAGTACTTATTTCATGTAATTTTAGTCGAAACGTGAGGTTACGAGAAATCGTACACCGCAAATAAAGGTATTTACTTTCAGAGAGATACATATGTGAAAATATATATCTACGTCTTGTTGATTTTTTATTTTTATTTTCGTATATTAAGTGTTGGGATAAGGACCTTACATTCCTATTTTCGGAGTACAGGCGAATATGTTAAATAAATAATTAAACAAACAAATTTGTATTCTATTATATTGTGATAGAAAAAATATTTTTGTGGTGGCTGGGAGCTACCGCGGACCCTAGCCGTTACGGAGCAAGCATTTCGGCCAATCAAGTGCAAAATACGGGCAACGCGTCCGATTTGCCTCCCGTAAGCCACGGTGGTAATCATTATTAATTAATTCTATTGACGATCGTTGCAGCTTCTTCTTCTTCTTCTTCTCTTCTTGTTCTAGATCATAGATCTGTTACTGACGGGAGCCGTCCCCTAAAGAAGTGGAGCACCAGCTTTCTTTCCATCTTTTTAGGGTCTTCCTGGGATACGATGTCCCATGGGTATATCGTTGTAGCCTCTACAAGTAATATTCCTGTTCGCAAACCAACCTTTAAAGATTGTTTAAATAAACCACAACATCAAACAGTGAATATTATACCATGTGTTGACCTGCTCTATCTACCTTGCTGAACGCATTTCATTGACGCTTTTTGTATACGCGACCACACACACTGAACATGGAAGAATTCTCCCGGTCAGGTGGGAATTCTTCTCTCTTCCTATTGACAGATTGTTCAGTGGTTGACTGTAGAGTTGTAAATTCGGCCATGTTTTTCGCGCATATGTCAAGTCTCGCTGTGGAATCGTACTTCGTGCACGCATGTCTGAGTTTTTTCTCTTTCAACCTATCTCACCGTCATCTCTAATTGATATTTGTCTCAACTAAATCGCTGAGACTTGCATCATCCTCTCGTTCCGCGAACACGAGCCTTTAGACGATCGAAAGCAATTTAGATGATATTATACAACGTATATTTAAGGATACAACGTGTATACAACGAGGATACAACGTGTATACTAGTGATGTAACGAATATTCGCATTCGCATTCGCGAATATTCGCATATTTTTGCATATTCGCATTCGCATTCGCAAAGTTAGAGCGAATGTTTTGCGAATATGAAAATCAGAAAAAACATAATATTAGGTTAATAAAAAATCCATTAATATATTTTTTTATTATTAGAAAAAGTAGCTTCACCTCGAAATCACATTATCATTCTTCACTTTACTTATCATTTGGTATTATTTATTTACCATCTACTTCTACATTGGGTAACAAAGCTTAAGATTCCAGATCACAATTAACTTCTCATTACAACTTTGAAAACAAAAAATATAATAATGCAATGTAAACAAACAAAAACAAATTCTTCTTTGAAACTTTTATCAGCCTTTACATAAGTTTTTAATGTTTAATCATCTTCTTGAACGAAACTAAAAACAAAAATCAAACAAAAACTATGATCTTCAATTACAAACTATAAATAATTTATGTTTTATAAGAAAACACTATAACAAACAAAAACAAAATTATTCTTTATGCTTCTATTAGACCAACTCGGAAATTTCAAAACGGAATTACAAAATTCAAACGGAACGCGCCTCGCGCGAAACAGAGCTAGCCATAGATAATTGGCGCCAAATTAAAAAAACTCAATATTCGCATTCGCATTCGCGAATGCTCAAAAACTGACATTCGTTAGGTACATCACTAGTGTATACATTTAGTACCTATACGTTGTATCCTCGCTCCCGTAACATGAAGGGGTGTTTATTCATATTGAATAAAGAAAAGAAATATTTAGTGGTGTATACCAAGTTATGTTTTATATAATTATTATATAACTGTAATAATAAGTTAATAAATCTGTAAAACTATATATATACACTTGGATTGCTCAATGGCTAACCAGCTATTGAAGTTGACAGTATAGAAATCTGAAAGAAACGGAAGGCCGGAAATGTAAGAATCTTTAGGTACCTACCTGCATGAAAGCCGTAGGAAGTGTACAAAATATTGTGAAATAAAGTTAGACCGGCTATTCAGAGAAAATGTCTTACTTGAAAGAAACGTCTCTGCCGGTGTGAGTGGTGGTAAATAAACTTCTGGGGCATTTCTGCACAAGAAGGTTGGATGATGTATTGATCTTCCAGGAAAGAAAATAATTATGTAATGGAAATAAAATAAATAAATTAATTGTTCGAAGAATATTTTTTCTTCTGAAAGAGGGCTTGAACTTTGTGGTGACATTATTATTAAAATAAAACACAGATCACTTTGTTTTCACCACTTTATTAGATTATACAATCTACATGTTTCGAGAACAATGTTCTCTTCATCAGGATTGTTTGTGTACCTATTCAATAGTGGGTTTTGCACCAATTTAGTCTGCACAACCTATTGAATATTTTTCCACTTAAGATTCCATCCCCTTCAGATGACATTCCATAATTAACACCTCCGACCCCCCCACCCCTTATCATCCTCTTCACCGTAACACACTTGCATGGTTTAACTTTTTCAATTTTTAGTACACAAACAATCCTGATGAAGAGAACACTGTTCTCGAAACATGTAGATTGTATAATCTAATAAAGTGGTGAAAACAAAGTGATTTGTGTTTTATTTTATCTTAATTAATAATTATCCCTCCGTGGACAAAATTCAGTAATTGTATTTTCAGAACATACATAATTTTTATTTTTATTTTTTATTTATTTAATATATAGTATAAATACAGTTCTTATACATATTAGATTAACTTTTTTTTAAATACTTTATAGTCATGTAGGACTTCATCAGTGAAGAGAAGCTCATGAGTCTGATGAGGGAGCCACAGTTATAATATATAGGCAGTATATATACAAGTTATTTATTAATACGGTAAAAAAGATAAGTTGATAATGAAAGTATTGGAGTTATTTTGAAAAAAGCTATAGGTTTGAATGATTTATGAATTTAAGTTTGATTTTAGGAAAATTTTAATTTCTTTGATTTGCTCTGAAGGGTTACTGATGCATCGTATTTCGATAGGTAAGTTATTATAGTAATTAATGTCTTTATAAATATAGTGATGCTGCATTTGGGTTGTTTTACATTTAGGCATTATAAATTGGTTTCCATTTCTCATAATTTTGAAATATTCTTGTTTTAAATATAATATAAAATAATATAATATAAAAATATTGTTAAAAATATACCTATACCTACTGATCTATAAAAGGAATTAATAAAATGAAAAAATAATTTTCGTAAATCTGTGTATACTATTTCATGGGAATGACTATAGATGTCTCTAGCATAGTCCATTCAACTATATGAAAGAAACTCATTTAGAACATATAGGTATATAACTCAGATACAGTTACTCAACATAGTAAAGCTCCGTCAAATTTCATATTTAGGTCATATAATGAGAGGCGAAAAATACTCCATCCTTCAACTCGTCATGAAGGGGAAGATTGAGGGTCGCAGAGGGGTCGGAAGGAGGCGCCACTCCTGGCTTCGAAACATCCGAGAGTGGACCGGGATAAGAAGCATGGAAGAGCTGTTCCGCACTGCCCTGGACAGGGAAACTTTCTCCCAGATGATCGCCGATGTCGGAGGGACCCGACAGGGCACATGAAGAAGAATAAAGTATATAACTTTCAAAATTTTGATAATGTGTGTATGTTCTTACGGTGGAATTGTTAAGTACCTTGCATTGTGTAAAGTGATCACTTAAGCCAGCTCGTAAAGGTTATAAGCTCTGGGCCACCCACAAACGTTTCCCATATAAATAGCTTCGTCTCTGTGAGACTTATATAATTTGCCTTAATTAAGAAATAAAATTTGATTACAATTTAAATGGTTAATTACCCCTCTGTAATTTATTTATTTTCATATTAAACTACCTGTGAACCGTCTAAAATGACGAAAAATTGGTTCGCGTCTTTGCTAAGTCCTAGTATATATATATGTATAATATCTTTTTGGCGGAGAGACTTCTGACAGTCACACATGAGACACCATGTATAATTTCATACACTTCTGACGTGTCTTTTTTATCAATAATATTACAAAGAAAATGATTATCTTTAATTAATAAAAACTATTTTAAATCGTTTGGTTGATTTTCTCACAATTTTTTTTCTAAAAGAGATAGACTTATTGTTTTAAAAAAAAAAATTTTTCGTGATTTTTTATCACTTTTACTTGTTCGACATTTTTTTACTTTAATACATTAAAATAATGGTATTATTATTTTTAACTGAATATTAAAATAATCAACACCTTATTCAAAATTTTGATTTTGAGTTATGATTAATAATATATTTAATTATTAATTTAATAATAATTTAATAAATTAGCTAATTTAAATATTACAATGTTTACTAGAATGGAATATGATAATTGTGAAAAATTAAATAAATTTATATCAAATCTGTTGATTTGTTGTTTTCGTAGATATTTTCTTTTTTACAGTGGTCTTATAATTAGATCAATGTAAAAAAAATATATCAACGAAAACGACAAATCAACAGATTTGATATAAATTTATTTAATCTTTCATCAATTATCATATTGCATTCTAGTAAATATTGTAATGTTTAAATTTTCATTTGAAAAACTGTCATAAGTACGTACCTATCTTAAACTATTTGATTCGTGAAGAATAAAGCCATTTAATACCTCTATCCAAATATAATACTGGATTTAGATGGTGAGGTCCGAATAAATTCTATATTTAAAATATATTTTTTTTATATTTCTACTGAATATAAAAGCACCATTTCCCTACTACGATATACAAGTGTAGATTTGTTTCTTTTAATATTTAATTTAAAAGGAAATTCTCATAAAATGTGTAAATAAACTAAAAGCAATGAAAAGTAAAATATTTATATAACACGACTATGTGGGTTGAATAAATTAATGGAATAATGCACTAGAGGCATCTGTCGTTGAATGACAAAAGTATTTTATGTTTGTAATCCTTGACTCACAGATATGTCACAACTATTGAAAAATAGCTAGGTTATTTAGGTACTTCATTTTTGATATCTGCTCGATACCACTACTTCGCAGGGATAAACACATTTTTGTTTGCCTATCTAAAGATAATGTTTAGATAAAGACATTTATGTAGACACATACTAGGTTTAGATAAAGATATTTATTCAGTTAATGGCACTCCCATCGCCTTCCACCAAGGCTATAGTATTTTAAAATAACTACCATGTGTAGTAAGAAAATTAATTTACGATATTATATAGTTATTAAGGCGATTCTCTCGTGCTTATTATTATGTATAGAGTAATGTGATAAATCTGTTATCAATTTTTTTTTAATTTAGAAAAACGCGTGACACAATGATGGTGGAAATTTTGGGCAAGGCGTGTCTAAAATTTGAAAAATTCCTACCCTAACTCTACTGACGTGTCATATAGTCCGTCCAACTTATCTGGAGAATAAAGGAGGGCGTCCCAATCGTTGTGGTACTGCCCATAGTCTAAAAATTATCTCATTTGTAGGGAATTTTTTGAAAATTCGTTTTTTCTTAAACAAGTTATTAAGCAGTATACGACACGATAAAAAAAAAACAAAAAATGTAAACTAACGTACAAATAAATTTATCAAAATATATATTCGTAAAATACACAACGTCACAAAATGGCGTTTTTTCAAAATCAAAGAAAAATACAATTTTCAGGAAAAAAAACAAACAGTAATAATTCTTTTAGGTCGGCGCCACATTACGCAGATCTTCCGCCGCGTCTTTTCTGTTGCGCCAAATCGGCAAAGCAAATAGATCGACCGATCATTCGCGTAATGTGTTTAATAAGCGCATATTGTATGGAAAGAAATGTAGCGATGTTCCACGACAGAAGAGACGCGGCGGAAGATCCACGCAGTGTGGCGCCGGTTTTATTCGGTGTCTCATACCTAATGATCATGACCACCATGTTTAACTCAGTAACACCTAAGGATATCAATCGGTTTAGGGCCGTTGTATCAACTTGGTTTATAGTAATCTTTCGTTCAAAGCATAGATATTTTGCATTTTCCACCGATCAAACAACTCGATCTCGTAAAAATCTATGTTTTAAATGAACTATTGCTATAAAGTAAGTTGATGCAACCAGTCTTTAATGTGCATAAATAAAAAAGTTTATTTTGAAAAAAGATGTTTATACAAATGAACTCGTTAATGAATTATGTAATAAAAGTTTAAATAATAAAAATTCTATGTAAAAAATTATCGAATAAAATATGTTCTAAAACTTTTCTCATCTTACGGCTTCTAAATCAATTTTTCCACTTATCCTTGTTCTTTTTTTTCCGGGTGTAGATATTTTAATGCCCATTTCCACGGCCGCTTTACCTTCTTTAACTATTTTGTAAATTGCCGATTCAGAAAACCTGAAGAAATTGTATAATAGTAAAATAAAAAACTAAGTATGGGAAAATCATTATAACTGCATGGCAGCACTAACCTGAAGTGGCGGCAATAAGTCTATGAACAAAATCAAACGGTATAATTGAGGCTTTCAGACGTTGTTCCTCTTCAAAAAACGTGTGCATTTTCAAGATTATTTCCCGAACACCGCTTTTAATGGTTTTTGGCATGGTGACAATCTAAAATTTTCTTTAAAAACCCCTCTGTAAACAAAGGCTGTCAAAGGTCTGTCAGCTGTAGATAATCCAATATGGCGTCGTTAGTTCCAAATTTGGCCATTCTTCAGATAAGTTAGACGGACTATACCTAGGTATGCTCTTGAGATCCAGAGTTAGTGTGGTGGTGTGCGTGTTTATACTTGTATACGGCCATCAGACATTTGTCGGACCGGGGCCGGTTGTTTCCTCTGCGATCTCCGGTTCTTAAATATTAATGCAAGCGTACGAGGCATCATCCACAATCGCTTTTCCTTGGTAGCTCCCAAAACGTTGTGGCATGTTTACACTTGACGCGCATATCATACGTTTGCCATCATTGGCGTAGTATATCGTTATGTATCATATTTATTTTCATATCATATTCGTTTACCATATCTTTCTGGTGTATAGGTATGCATTAATCTTATCCTATCCGGGTATGCTTTGAGAGATTTTTTAAAGTAAATTCAAAATATACTGTAATATCTTCAACTTTTCATATTAATGTCCCACAAAAGTTTCCCAATATTTTAAACAGTTGATTTTTTCCAACTTTAATTTTATAAATAATCATTTTATTGATTAGTTGGCATCAGTCAGTTTCTGTTACTATTTTATTATTTTTGGTCCGAAATTTTCGACACTAAGCTATAAATAGCATTGAAGTTGAAGCGATATGGTATCGCTTGCATCACATATTTATATTAAAAGCCAATATTCTTTGTTATTCTTTTGTTTGCCATAATCGCGAAATAAGCTGGGAAATATACTATTGTTCGTACTTACAAATTTATAAAAATATAAACATTGCCTTTATTCGCAATATTATATCAATTCTTTCTCTATTAAATTTAAATTTCTAATTTAAATAAGTCACCTATTTCATTTACATGATCCGTGTGCTAAATTTTATTTTCACTCCATAACCATTTGATAGAAAGAAAAGAAGAAAATTATGAAAAAAAATTCAATGCCGCTTTGGTTGTAATATGCCGAGACATCGCCTGCATGCGTGTTCAATGTAAACCAAATAATGAAAATTATCGTATTTTGATCTCTTCCATAGCTTCGGTCAATTTGAAATGAAACGCGGATCGAAAAATGATAGTTTAGTACCCATGGTACCTATTTGGTAAATTTTTACAAAAAAAATCTATTAAAAAATGTATTCACAGTACCTACCTTTCCTATGGAAAAGTCTTTCATTGTAAACTTCTGCTTAAGTTTTTACACTGCAGCCTGAATGCAGCCACATTCGCTTCAGTTCTGTCAATGTAGTAGGTGCGGCCATGTTGATCTGTAGTAGAGAGCTATTTCATTAAATCTGTTTTGTGGGATACAACAGCTCCCAATATGCCCAAATGCGATGCCAAAACAAGATATATTCCTGCAACATTTGCCTGGACGTTGCTTTTGGGCACGACCACTCTTTTTTTCTATTTTCCGTAAGTCCTTTTACTTGCTTTCTTTCAACATCCTCTTTTCATCGTTTTGACAACCCTAAACGCTAATAATTAGACACCCGTTTCTATAAATAACGTGTTTAATTTATTTTGGTGGTATCCGGCTTCCGAAATAATCTTTTTTGCGTTTATCCGAAGACTAACTCGATGGATTTGACAGTCGTTCATCTTTTCCGGCAGGGGCCGTTAAAATCCAGACGATTACAAAAATACATATTTCACCAAGTTTTATCAGCTTAGATTCTTCTAAAATCAAATACATCAAAGATACAGTGGTAAATAAATCGTTTAGTATCTGCTTTACGCATTTGGACGCGCTACGACGATTGTGATGACCCACATTGTTTTACAGTTCCTAGTGTGTTTGGTATACAGTGGATTAGTGAAGTTGTTCAACAGTGTATTAAATCTAAATTACTGTTATTATTCTATGTTAATATCTTGATGTCGGTAAGACAACCTTGTGAAATACAAAACTACAATATGAAAATTGTCAGCAATAACTATATCAGTACATTTAACCTATTTTAAATTGTAAATTACTTCTAAATCAATCTCAATTGTTGATTTATTATCAAGAAAATGATAGATGAATGGGTTATTAATATTATTAATTTTAGACAATTTATCCAGCCTAATATATCAGCTACTTGTTGAATGTACACTATAGTATTATATTTATGTTTTGGAATATAATTGTCATTTTCTTTAGTAAGAAAAATATAATTTGCAAGACTCGTTAGAGAGTTTATGAAATTACTCATAAGTATGACAACCATAATTATTATTGACTTTTTAAAATATATTTTACAACAAGAAGTCGCTGATTTAAGAATTTACATGCATTTCGTAGTGTATTTTCATTCTAATCAAATTTAATCTGAATTTATTGTAATGTGTTATGTTAATTGGTGTTAAAAGAGACCCAGTGTCAATGACTCTTATTCAAATTGTATCTAGTGCAGTTGTTTTGCATTCATTCACATTTTGTGTACTAACACTTTTGTTGTGTGCCAAAATAAATATATTGATGAAAAATAATCTTGGATTCAAATTGAGTAAACATACTCGATCAGTCACTGAGCAAAAACTTTTTTCGAACCTACCAAGGTACGTTAATCAAGAGTAACTGATTTTGCTAATTTTTTATTGTGTAGTATATTTATATATTTTGTAATACAGTCGTCACTCTCTGTAACGAAACTCCCTATAACGTAATTAACTGGACTTATTTGGTTTTCTATAAGAATCCATGTATTGATTCACTGTATAACGAAATGGTTCACTCTCTATAGTGAAAA
Organism: Agrypnia vestita; assembly: GCA_016648135.1. Classification (NCBI taxonomy): domain Eukaryota; kingdom Metazoa; phylum Arthropoda; class Insecta; order Trichoptera; family Phryganeidae; genus Agrypnia; species Agrypnia vestita. Next base: position 17,844 of record JADDOH010017310.1, read on the forward strand.
AAATGATACACTCCCGCCAAAATAGGGACACCTGGATAGACCGTTTTTGGAATTCACGCGCAATTCATCTACCGCCGGGCACACAGAACATGGAATCTGACAGGAAGATCTGTTAAAATGTTGGGTGCGGTGGAAAAAGTCTGGGAACAAGTGACATTGTCTGTAGAAACTATCCAGCATTTTTTTCACCACGCAAGGATGCAATCTGACTACTTCACAGAAATAGAATGTGAACTGCCACGGGATCTGCTACTAAGTGAGTGGATTCGGAAGTTTATTATGTCAGTCACTTTCACTCCCGAAAAGCTGCAGAGCTTCGCTGGAGTGGATGATGGTCTATCCACAACAGCTGAGATGAGTGATGAGGAAATCTTGAAAACTGTTGAATGAGTAGGATCAAGAAGATGGATCGAGGAAAACATAAAGAAGCGCAAATCACCCATAATAGTTGGCTCAGCAGTCAACTTTTGGATGACAAATTAATTAAAAAATTATTTATTTAAGTATAATTATTTTTGACTAGTGTAATACAATGGTCTAAATAGATCAATAAATAAATCATGCTTTATTTAAACAGATACAAGCTAATTTTGTTTTTGTTCCTCACTTCATACAACGAAAACTCTCTAACGAAACGAATTGCTTGGTCCCTTAGAGTTCGTTATAAAGAGTGACAACTGTATTTCCGTTACTGAACCTGATAATTTCAAAAAATACTCATTGATTTTCTTTTATCTTGCACTCTTGTTTGTTATATCTCGTTTATACGGTTCGCTTTGTTTTTATTTTCCTATTTTTACCACAATTAAATTCCAGCCCAAAACCTCACACCACTTTTATACCCAACGTAGCTTAAGACAAAACCGAGCAGATAAATAAATTTCATGGTTTTATTTAATATTTCAGCAAATATTCATGTTGACATTTTAAACTTTTTTCTCTTATCTGCCTCACTAAATTTTGTGGTTATAATTATTTCTCATTTAATATTGCATTGTTTTTTAATCATGATCATTTGTAAATGCCTTCACGTAACCTTGTTATCATCATACCATTTAGAATAACTCATTAATTTGTACATGATGTCCTTTTATGTCGTGCATTACATTGTCAGCTTACGAAATCTTTTGTCATACTCATGATAATATTTGGACACCTGTCATAAAAAATAATATTAGGTTTTGCAATAAAAACATTCCAAAATTGTATTGAGTATTTATTGGGGTATTAATATTTGGGAATAATTGGTAGGTGCCTGTCTTGTGGTATCAAATTAAATAATTATTGAACACGTGGGAATTAGGTACCTACCTAGGTTGTATACTCAAAGCTCAATTTTACACCACACAAAATTTTGGAATATTATTATTTATTCATTAGATACTAAAATGATTTATTTTAATTTATGCTTCACTTATTATTCCACTTGCTCAATACTTTTTATATGTGTTGTTTGAAAGTTTGATAAAAAACTAAGGAATATTGTTTTAAAAGAATCATCAACTGACCTTCAAACAATTGAGGTAGGATTTATCTGGCTTGTCAAGTGACAGAATATTCGCCTTTGGCTACAAAGGTCGGGGGTTCAAATACCACTATTGATGATTTACATTATTTTTTTTTAAATATGCATATTTTTATACATTGTGCTATATTTTACCTTTTCACATCCATTCTCTAGTTCAAGTCAGTATCCACACAGGCAGTTTCATTTACAAACTTTAGAATTCTATTTCTTCATTGAGAGATATTTAAATTTAATGCAAATTTCAATATGATACACTTTAAAGCCTGTGTAGTGTGTTCACTGCTATTTAAAATCCATACAAGTTCATGTGACAGACAATCTGATTCATCATTGTGCCGATTCTTTCTTACCAATATCTCTTTGCTGAGACTTAAAAGGACCTGCTATCAGGGTACTCAAATTTTGGTAATATAAGCAAGCTAGCAGTTAAGCAATCAACTATCGCCGATTAAAAATCATTTGACAAGCTAGTCAATTTATATATGTATAAATTTTCTTTTTTCATTTACAGATGTCCATACTACATATTCAGGCATCCATGGGTTCCCGCGTGTCAGGGGGTCATCACCTTTTTTGTGCTCGCAAACTTCACTTTGGCAACATTCATGGACCCGGGAGTTATCCCCAAAGGTAAGTTGCTTTCGTATTTTTGTTTTAGAAATCAAATTAATCATTGAAATCGTATTCATATTTTTATCCCAATACGACTATCTAACATTTAAGAAAATTAGTAAAACAAACACTTCATCAACGATCATGTGATGAATTTAAAGTATGCTTTAAAATTTGACTTCTCTTTCACATTTTTTCTCCTAAAAGACTTGATTTTTTATTTAAATCCTTTTTATGGTATGCCTCTATCTGGATCTGTCTTCAGCAACACTCTTTATTTAGTTCTACTTACTTAATTTTAAGAATTTAAGTAGGTTTTTGTATTTTGACACGATTCTGAGAAATAATTTTTTCAAACACTAATGAATAATATATTAAATTAATTCAATGTAATACATATATGGAAGAGGATAGCTATACAATTTGATATAAATAGTGACAGCATTATTCATATTAATTCTTGGGGTTTTTGATTCTAGTTATCAATTTCCTTCTCTTGTTCCTCCAATAAGCCTCTGCGGGCCTTCACATTGTCGTAGGATGTGTCCAAAAACTGCATTATTCATTGTCAGCATATAGTTGAGAGTCATGTTTTTGGAGATTGGAAATAGTGATGAGCTAAACTGTTATGATTCTTCTTTTTCCTGGCACTGTCCCAACTCATTGCCTAGGTTGGCTGTTGGGGTCGGCTCTTCTCGTTCTCAGGCAGTATGTTCTTCGGTTCTGGGTGTCGCTTTCATCTAGGCCATTTCTCAGCAGGATTTTGGAGCGTTGAGTCATCCAGGAGTTATTTGGTCTTCCTCTGAATGACTGTCAATGAAGTTCCATAGACATTGCCTGCTTTACTGTATAGTCTGGTGGTCTCTGTCTTATGTGCACATACCATCTCAACTGCCGTTCTAACCTTTTCTTATTGTATTGATAGATAACTGAGGTTTAACTGTTGGAGGTTTAATTTCTAGGATGCCGATTCACCTAATCTTAAATAATCAGTTACCAATAATTGTTACAATCAATCATAAATCTCGCAATAATTGTTAAAATAATAGTTTAGCTCATCTCTCGTTAGAAGCCTTCATTATTCATCACCAGTGTCTTCAGCACCACATATTGAAAGCATTACTTTAATCAATCCACAACTCTGCACCTTGAAGGGATAGAGAGAACAGTGACTCTTTCAGTTTCTTAAGCTTTCTAGCTATTTCCTGTGCATATTTTTGTGAGTGTTTTCTATAAATTGGCAGATGTTTCCTATTTAACTTCATTGGAAATTCTTAATTATCTGGGCAAGTCGATATGCGGAAATAATAAATTATATACCATCTTGTAGATATTAGGTACACTCAAAGTAGTATTGGTGGCTAATGTCTTTTTATTTTTTCCCATAGCTCCTCCGGACGAGGACCGCGAGGATGACTTCAGGGCTCCGCTCTACAAGAATGTGGAGATCAACGGCATTACAGTTCGCATGAAGTGGTGTGCCACCTGCAAGTTCTACAGACCGCCTAGGTGTTCGCACTGTTCTGTTTGCAACCACTGCATAGAGGTAACACCATATCTTCAATAATTTGTAATAAATAATCATCTTCTAGTATAGATGATCCACCTGAAAACTGTTTAGGTATTTAAATAATTTGTTATTTAATAATTAAAAACACAAATAGCCCAATCTAATAATGGTAACATGAGAGAGTACTGCCATTATCCTTGGCTTTACCCAATCGAGTTTCTCCAGGGTATGCTTAGCTACAATAGTTTAGAGACTATAAGGAATATGTATTTGATTACACATTTTTATAGATTTTTGCGCGGTATGATCGATAATCCTGAAATTATAGGGAGCATTGGTTTGTATGTTCCTGATAATTACAGTGTAAGCATAGATTTTTTCACATTCCAATATAAAGGACCAACCTGCCGATGGTTGTGCCTGTTGGAAGAGCTACCGCTATGCTGAACAATATCACTTTGGACATTGATCTGTTCCATGTCTCTGAGAGGGTTTTCCGAAGCAGGATTCTCCTACACTTTTGATGTGAATCATTTTATGTTAATTCATCTTTTATAACATTTACGATTTGAATTTATGTTTGTTATGTAAATGTTATATGTATATAAAAATAAGTTGAGTTGAAAAAATGGTCTCGGTGACGAGACGTTTGTATGGAATCTGAAACAATAACCATTTTTTTTAAATTACTTTAACTTTCCAAAGTTTGCACTTGTTCTAATATGTATACATTTATCAAACATAATAATTTCGTTTTCTGTCTGTCCCCGTAACTTTTTGTAACGTCCGTAATTTCATTCGAATTCACGGATAAAAAAACAAAATTAAATAGCCGGATATGGGGCTTGAATCCCGGCCAGCAAACCTGAACCGGCTGCCTAACACATATTGCTACTGCTGCCTCTTCGCGGATCGCCAAAAAGATACTTTAAATAATATATACTAGGGCTTAGCAAAGACGCAAACCAATGTTTCATCATTTTTGATGGGTTACAGCTAGTTCTAGGAAATGAGCAAAAATATTTTTTTTCAAGATTTTTGTTATTTTTGATTTTATTCATTACAATTTCAAATTTCGTTTGTTTCAGACATTCGACCACCACTGCCCGTGGGTGAACAACTGTATCGGGAGACGAAACTATCGCTTCTTCTTCTTCTTCCTCATATCACTGTCTATACACATGCTCAGCATATTCACACTAAGTCTGATATACGTCCTCAACAGCAAAGAGAGACTCTCTCACGTTGAGCCGATCGTAGCGTATCCTTTGCAATACATTTGTGCTTTATATGTTCTGATTGTTAATTTTAAGATTTACTGTTACAAAATGAATATTAATTTATCATGTCACCTGTGTAAAATTACATATATTTTTTTTTAATAATTGTTTTAACAATGTTAACCTTAACAATAATTAATTCAGGATGGTGATAATGGGTATTGTAGCACTGCTGGCAATACCTATCTTTGGCCTGACGGGGTTCCACATGGTGTTGGTATCACGGGGTAGGACTACCAACGAACAGGTCACTGGGAAGTTCAAGGGAGGGTACAACCCCTTCTCAAGAGGATGTTGGAATAACTGTTGTTATACACAGTTTGGACCACAATATCCCAGGTATTTTGGATTAAATCTCTTTATGACTTTTTAAATAATATGACAGTCAAATTGTGGATATTTATATTTTATAATAGCACACAAAATATGTAACAATAATTACAAATGTGTAAGGCCCGGTTGTTTCAAGTTCGATCAAAGTAAGCGGTCGATAAAAGCATAGATTTTTACGAAAACGGATCGTCTGATTGGTGGAGAACGTAAAATTTCAGTTTAAACTCTACGCTTACTTTGATCGAATTTGAAACAACCGGGCCTAAGAGAGAGAATCTCTTCAGACATTAAAATAACTACATAGTTTCTTGATTTTTTAGTATGAGCATTCATATAAAAATTGATGTAATGAAAGTTAATACATACAAGAACGTTAGCTTAGTAGGTTAAATTTTTGGTAGCAAAATCTTTACACCTGGTGTAAAGTCACGTAAATAATAGTTAGGTGACTTAATTAATCAAGTCTTACTTACCTTGGAGAAAATTTATTACTACAGTGCTGTTTCTTTATGCATTAATAAGAAAGTAAATAATCTTATTCTTAATCAGTTGCCCGCCCATCACTTCACCAAGGCAGACGTAACAAAAAATTCAATTATAAAGCACAACTTGGCAAAATCGTTCCATTTTTTTTTAAAAGCATACATTACTTACGTTTGAAATAATTTCATGACCCTACTGCTTATTGCTGTAATTTTCCGATTCCTTAAATTCTAAGTACATTACATGCGGCTAGATTCCCTATTCTGCTGCTAAAAGTGCATCAGCTCTAATAGCTTTGACACTTTCGCAAACTATTTTAATTATTTTATTTACATCGTGAGTTTCCCGTTTACATTAATTGGACAGGTAAAAAAAATCAAATTAAACAATCTCTAAACATTGCACTATTTAAAAAAGTTCAAGGGTTGTAAAATTAGCTTTAATAAAAAATCAACTTAAATAATATTTATTCAGAAATCATTAATTTAGTGATCAGGTCGACGCTGTATGCTAATCAGCAACTCAGTCCGGTAGATGAAGTGAATTTTGGTGCTTCAGGAAATAGTGCCGGAGCAGTCTGTTCTTATGCTTGTTGTTGTATTTCTAGCTTGCAGAGGTTATCTCGAGCCTCCCTGAAAAGAGTAGGGGGCGTGGGGATGGCGCCTTCGGCCATCAGCACCATCAGCCCCAACAGCGGGAGTCAGGTGAAGGTTTACACCGCCGATAATAACGGAAGTGCGCACCGTCCAACGTCTAGCGCACAGCACGCTCAGTACAATAAGGTAATCCCATACTTCTGATCCAAGCACAAAACTTTTGATAGTCGTGTGAGCTATCACCACTCATGATAAAACTAATTCTTTCACTTTGAGAATCGGAACCAGATTTTCAACAACAGGTATCAATGTTAATCATACTAAATACTAATTGATGATGTAAATGTGTTAAGGTAGGAATGTATTCTATTATTACATATTACATTTATTAAAAATAATATTTAAAAGTAAATTTACAATTAAATTTTAAAAATAAAAGTTAAAATAAGCATTATTCCGATGTAGCCATTTTGGTCTGGATCACCCACTGATCAGTATTCTAATAATGTTAATATAGTATACCTGCATACTTTATTTTAAGAAATCTAAAAAAGTTGTGATAAATTAATAATTTCTACCACTGCTCAGTTCTTGGGTGCCAAACTTGTTTAAATAGTCACTTATATGTAGATATGAAATTTTAGATAAGATAGTTATCGTCACTGGGTAGTGCTGTATGACTCATAGCATTATATTTATTAAAATAATCGAATAAATATATAGTATGTCTATGAATTTAGCCAGTACTAATTTTGGGCCTGCTTTCAATAGCAATTTGTATTTTTGTTGTCCACGCATGCAGTGAATATGTTGCGAGTCCAGACTATAATCTGGATTTTAGTTAATCACTTTCATTATTTATTTGGGTTTTAATCACAAAATACAAATATTTAATTTACTTAGAATTACTGAACTAGTTACAGAAAAACCACGTCGTTGCGAAATTCAAGGAACCGAAAAATAAAATTTCATTATAACGAATTCCTATATATGACGGAAAATAAATTCTACGACCTATTAAAATAAAAATTTAATTTACATGTCATTTAGAAGTTTACATAATTTTTTCTATTTTTATAAATATAAAATATTTTTATAAATATAAAACAACCGTCTTTTACATTTGTGCATGCGTCTTATTATGTTAGTCACTTCTTTTCGAAATAAATGTTTAATTGTCTTGTCTGTTGAGGTAAGTCATTGTATGTGTCATTTGGTCAATTCAAATTCACGCTTTGCGAAATGTTTACAATGTATCAGTTATTTTATTATTTCCAGATCCTTCCTTATTATTGAGTCCACATTCCCTCTTCAATTCCTAAATTTGACAAGCGTGCTCTTCTCAATCTAACATGGAAACCTTTGTCTCCTTGCCACTAACAATGCTCAAAGTATGTCTGTTTGCACTCAAGTCTAATATCGTGGTCCGGAATTGATACACATAATGCTGCAGATTTGTTCCGAGCATTTCACCTGTGGCAATTTGAAGCTCCACTGATCATCACATTGCCACAGTCCAACACTAAATGTCGACATGACTTTGTGGTATTAATGTTTTTGAGTGATATTTTATAAAAGATTGGTTATTTTTTAACATGATCGATAAGAACATCATCAAAAATGTTGATGTACTCTGAAGGAATCCAAACACACAATATACAGCCATCATTGTAGTGCATGCTACTTGGAGACAGTTGCATCAGAACCCTCTTGTCAGCACCTGCGTCGTAACTCCAAACCATATTTTGCTTGCATGCATCTGTATCTGCAACATACTGTGATATTACGCGTATCAATTCTGAGGCCTCGGGTACGATGCGAGCGGCAGAGCGTCAGAGCGTCAATGCGCCAGAGTAGCAAGGGGCGCATTGACGGCACAGTACTGAGCTTAATCGTGGCCGGCTTCCCTTACTACTCGGGCGCATAGACGCTCTGACACTGCCGCTCGTATCTTACCCGAGGCCTAAACCTATGCTTTACACATTTTTTTAATTCCAAATTATTTTCATGTTTATTTAAAGTATTTCATCTATTACATATTATGTACTGTAAAGCCATGTATTCACTAGGGGACAAGTCGCGAAACATTCCGCGCAGCAATACGCATCAACATCTACGCTCATGTTTCGGGGACGATGACGCGGTCATTTGACGTGTACACACCGGGACTCACATACCACTCGTCGCGGAAATGTCGACCGATGAGGTTATGATGACAGCTGCGTATCTATTTATTTTAACGAGTTTATCGAAACGTAAGAGGAGAAAAAGGTGGTGGGTGTGAAATTATTTACTCCAAAGAGAAAGAAGGATGGATATTCTATGCGATCTTCGAATGTCTGACAGCTCTCTTGTCAATTTCACTCGAATGACAACAACTGATTTTGACAATTTATTACAAATAATCGGGCCTTCCATAGCCAAGCAAGACAATATTAAGGAACGCTGTTGGCCCTCGCATCATTTAATTTTTATATTCACGGTTTGAAGTGTCCCACAAAATTTTACGACTTTGGTAGAGCGCGATGAGTTGGAGAACAATTTCGTTTCCCCACGTTAATGTCATTGACGGATACGGCGCATGCGCATTCACTTGTAAATATACCACATGGTACTGACGCGCGGCGTAATGTCGCAGTGAGCTCTTTCGGATACTGTGCGCATGGCAACGTTGCCACGGCACGTAGAGATGCCACACTATGTTGTGCGCGATGTCGCGGAACAGTGCACGACGTTGCAACATCACGTAGACTCTATGCCGCGCGTGCTGTTGAGGGACAATTTGTCCCCTAGTGAATACATGGCTTAATAAGTGGCTACATTCAATTCTAATTTATCTTTTTGCATTTTTCTTTATCAAAATGTTTTTATTATTCATTAATATTAGAAGATATATCATTAGGTTCGATAATTTTTATAAAAAACATGAAAGTCTTTATACTGCTGTAAAATCAATAAACTGCACGTATTTCGTAACAATCGGGACAAAATATGATTTATACATTATTAAATTAGTTTTCAGTGTTGCCGGAAAATTCTTTTGTGTACAGAATATTTTTTCTTATGTGTGAGCCAAGATTACGGATATAAATTTGCATTAAAGAATTTTTTCACAATTTTTAATTTAGTACGATTTATAGAGTTTTACTGTATTTGTAAGAAGTGCCCATTCTACTGCTAAAAGTGCACCAGCTCTAACAGCTTTATACATATAACTTATTATAATAAACATCATAAGTTTCAATAACCCTCTAAATAAGTAGTAATCTATTAGATTTCATGTTTAAAATTTATTTCTTTTGGTGATTTCTACATAATATTTATATACACAGGTCAACAAATTGTAATTTAACAAAAATGACACGTTACATGCAATGTCAATAGACTATCAGATTCCATACATTAAAAAATTCACATAAATGGAATATCAAACCTTACTTATAATGTTGTTTATAGTACATTCTCAAAGAAATAGTGTTCATTACCCAGAATTGGGTTTCAGCTGTCAGGATTGTATGTTTAAGAGTATGAATAATATTTAATAAATTGACAGGTGCTCGCTTGATTAATAGAACATCTGTGAAACCAAATATTCTTCAAGGTATTGTAACTAGGAGAATAACAAATGACTGAAAAAAGCTATTTTATTATAGATCAAAACCAAACAATACTCATTTTATGTTAAATATCTGTAACAAGAGGCCCTTTTACTTAACCAACAATAACAAAAATATAATCAAATTAAAAATCTTTCGAATGTGATCAATAATTTCTTCATTGATCTTACCTTTTTGCTTTTGCAGCTATCCCCTGGCCGTGAGGGGTCCGATACGGACATGGAGCCCCAGGGCACGCAAAGTGCGGACTGCGAGCCCACGCCTCCTCTGCTGCAGCGTCGCGGCTCAAAAAACAACTTCTTTATGCCTCCAGGGGCGGTGGAGCTCGGTCATCAACTTCACCATCAGCCACCATACCAGAGACACAGTCCGCACACCAGGAGCAGGTCATTATATTACTATGCCAATAAATACACAATACTAAATTGTATTGAATAACAGCTGCATACTGAGTTATCTGACAATTCAAAATTTTGGAACACATAGTTGTAAACATTGAAATAAAAAATATGTAATTAATAATAATAGTAAAAGTTTGTTAATTAGAAAGTGAAAATTCACTAAAAATATTAAGTTATGTGATTTTACTAGAGATGAAATAGATATCCGCTGAATATCACATTTTAATTCGACTGCGAAAATTTCATTAAAATAACGCCAATTATCACTGAGCCAATTTTTTATTATTACTGTACTCAAAATATTGCTGTATAGGTTATCTTTTTTTCACCATTGATATTTTGCTTTTATCTTGCAATTTACAAGTTAGGGGGATTGTATCGCATATATAAAAAAAAAATGCAATATATTATTTCTACAGTATAAATCGAAATCCAACATTTATGCAATAATAGTAATCAATTTATTTATATTAGACACATAGAAACAAGATTAATTACAAATATGTATAGTATAAAATAAAATGGCAATTTCCCAAGCAAAAAATGCATGCTGGTATAGGAGTACATCTAACACTATACAGTGAAACTCTCTTAATACGTTTTTCAAGGGACCAGAAAATAAAAACTTATTAGGCGTGAAAACATATTAACAGTGATTTCAATATTTCCATAAATTATTTACACTTTTAATTTTGTGTTTTAATTAAATTTTCGTTTATGTAATATGACAATTTAAGGACATTTTATTTTTAAAAATTATGTAGGTAAATATATACATTTGTAAAATATTATTAATTATAAAAAAAAAATAGCACTGTCAAAAAATTTCAATATAAATCGATGTATATTGACATCAAAAACCTTACGAATACGAAAAAAAATACAAAATGCTACCTGTACCTATCTACTTTCCCTGGCTTGGTAAAGATTGCACATTTGTAAAAAATAACCATTTGTAAATAGTATTCTATTTGACTTCATTTTACAAATTTATCCCTTTTGATGATTTCTACGTAATTTAGGTGTACATTCAACATATCGCCTTGAGCAATGTCCTTTTATTTGTGATTAATTACGATTTTCTTTATTTTAATTACGTTTGATTTCAGACTATCTCAATATTTTCTCGGGCACGAAGAAAATTTGTGGTATTTTTTATTGCTAAATTAAATTAGATCCGTTTTTTGTAACTCATTAAGATCGGCGCCACACTACGCGTTTCTTCCGTCGCGTCAAATCCGCAACCGAATTTGGCCGTCACACACCTACTATATTCCGCGACGGACCGCGCGGAGAACAGACACGTGTGGACAATCTGTCAAATGTGGTGCATTGCAATCAAAAACATGAGACGCAACGTCGCCGATTTTACGTTGACGTAAGTTCCGCCGGCGGCGGCGGCCGAACAATTGATGATCCGCGTAGTAACGGCGTTTCGCGGCGTCAAAGACGCAACGGAAGACACCTAGTGTGACGCCGGCCTTAGAAAACAATGGAGATATTACGTAATTAATATTGCCAATTGTTTCCTCGAAGAAATACAATCAAAATGAAAACACTTTCGTTTAGGCGAATATATTTCACGCCGACATTGATTGATTTTGAAAAAAATATCATAAATAATCGCCGGATAAATTTATTTATTAAATATATTTTATTAGCCTATTCAAATACTAAAGGGTTTTTTCAGCGGCTAGAACTTTTGTGACGCCGCCAAACCCAATTAATTTTTATTGCGCCCATTTTTCATTTTTAGGAATGTTGAACAAAATTTCGTCTTCGGAAAACCGTATTATAAAGATTTATTTGTATGAATAAATTGAGTTCGGCTATAAATATTTTCACTAACTAAACTAGAGAAACTAAAGTAAGTGGGAAACGTATTAAGCCTAAAAAAATATGGGATTTGTATGGCACCTTTTCGGGACCGCAGAATTTAAACTTATTTAGCGGGAAAACTTATTAAAAGTGAATTTATTAAGCGAGTTTCACTGTACATTCTTTTATTTATTTAATTTAAGTTAATTAAAGTTATAACAATAATAAGTGGGTGCGATAAATCAAAATGTCAATTTGCGCTTGCACAAAATTTTCAACTGAATCCAATACAATAAATAGTTATTTTAAATTTAATCTGCAGGCCGATGGATCCTCCTGGCAGGTATGGTGTCGAAGATCAGCAGCAACAGCTCCAGCAACAGCAGCTTCAGCAACAACAGATGCAACAGCAACAATTGCAGCAGCAACAACTACAACAACTTCAGCAGCAGATGAGACAACAGCAGCTGGCCATGTCTGGTAGTCACACCATGCAGCCACAGAGGCCCTCGCCCACCATGCAGCAGAGGATAAAGGCCCTCGGCGTGCCCACGCCGCTGGCAATCAACAGTCCAGTGAGGAGGTGAGTCTACAACGCTTGTCACATTTATGGGTTGTAACAATTTAGACGGGTGTCCCGACAATTTCGCGCAAGACAACTGCACATTGACAATAATGCACAGTACAAGAGTAAACGAGGGCATTAATTCTCATTACACATTTAATTTTAGAGTGTTTTACAAAGCTAAAAAGTAGATAACAAAATGTAATGCTTTGTGAATATAAGGGACATAAAAAAACTATAATTGTAACACTGTAATATTCGAATCAATCATTTTAGCATAATATTGACAGGGAAAAAAATAACTATCATTTTCCCGATGAAATTCAACATTTTTCAACCAAGTTTTTTCTTTATATGTTTCATTATTGAAGATAAATTTTTTCATGGAATGTTTCATAAAATTTCCACCATAATTAGTAGACTTCAGGTTAGGAATTAGGTTAGGTTAAAAAAGTAATTTTTTAAGAATTTTCTGCACGGTGTTGTCAGGGTTGTAATGGGTAACCTTACGTTTGGTTGTCGGTGCGTGGTTGTCGGGGTGCCATTCAGATGTATCATTTACTCTGCGTATGAGTTGGAGACTAGGAAATTATTAAACTCTTTGAGAATTGAACAGAATGTGTATAAGCAATAACAATTAATATTACTTGATATTGGTTATTGATATGCATACACCTAAAAAAAAAAAAAATTGTGGAAAAAAAATAGATACGCTTGCAAAAATTTCCAATAATTTTTATCATACATTTTTTATTTTTTAAATCTAACTTAAATAAACATAATTAATAATTAAATTAATGTTCTTTTTACTCCCTTTATTTTAACTCGTAGCGTCTGGTTGTTTGTTTGACGCAAAAACTTTGGATCGATATTTAACCTTTTACCCGTGATACAATCGAGATGAAACTTTGCAAGCAGTCTCGTGGCGACGATCAAAAAGATCTAACAAATTTTCGTTAAAAAAATTAATAATGTAAGTATAATTTTAGATTTTTCAAATTCTTAATGGTTTTTTTCATACAACTCAATAAGTTGTATGAAAAGACTCTGACGCGTCTGGTAGACACGAAACCTGATAAAATAAAAAAAGGGAGTATAGTAAAAATTTAGTTTTTATTGGATACTTTTTTATATTTTTAATATATCAAATTACAGTAAATATACATTTTTATACGTTATAGTTTATATTGTCACTTTATCAAAGAAAAATGTGAGATATTTTAACATTTTCCATGAAATATCTCAAACAGTGATATGCGGTGAATTAAATTCTGAATTTCTTTACTTTGTTTATAAAACATTGTTTTAGAAATGAAAAATTACCAAGACTATGAACGTTCGGTGATCGGTAGATTCTGCTTACATAGATTATTGAAGATCTCTGGTGGAGGTGGAGACCGCTGTCACAATTGATAGGCAGTGAACAAGAGACAGAGAATCCATGTTCTCAAAAGTCGTATATCTTTTCTTTTATTCAGTCTCGAATTGACTCGTCATACAATAGATTCGAGGATATAAGCATTTCAATTACATTTTGTGTTATTTATGACCATACTACCTCATTTCATGGGTATTTCACCAGCCTGAAAATCATTTCACATATTATACGTTTTCACGGCACTTTAAACATGATTGTACATGTGTCACGATTAATCTCCAACTTGGATGCACAGTAAATGGCACAAAACCAATGTTTGGTTTTATTAACATTTCATATGTCCATCTTCATACGATTAGAGAAATTCGCTCTAACGTGGCATGACATGCACCGTTAAAAAGGTAATACATAATTATATTTTTTCTAATTTTCATATACATACTATCTCGATGATTGTATAAATCTCCGAGCTCATCAATATTTGGAAGGTACATCTGATTTTTGCAGTAAAGTAATGTTTTTATTTGGCTTTTGATGATTTGTAAAGACAGTGAAAGAACACTACATTTGCGCCTTTGGGATAATAAAGAATATTTATTATTTGTTGAGAACATTGCATGCTATTTGGTATTTTTGCGAACGAATGCCGCTTGGATTGAGATTACGAGGTTTGTTTAATTTTTTTTTTAATGTTAAAGTAGAAAATGTAAATGCAAAGTAGAACTTATAAAGCCTTATTCTTTTTATATCCCTTTATAAATAACGCAGTAAAACTGTGATGTTGTGAATTAGTTAACATTCTGTCTACTGTATTATTTCATTAAGCACGGGATCTATTCCTTCTTTCCCAATTTATTTTTTCGCTTCAGCCACCCTGCGCATATTTCCTCAGCTTTCCTAATCCATGCTTGCACTTTCCTTTGCAGGTAGATGTTTCTGAGTGATCGGATAGTTATTGTTTAGCCTAAATATACATTAACGATGACAGATTGTTATGAATTTTGTATGAAAGAGATCAATTAGAGCCAAAAGTATATGGATCTTTCAGCATTGGGCTACTTTGGGTAAGAATATTCTGATATTCCTCTTTTGCTATTCATAATATCACATATATAATTAAAACATTTCTACAGATTTCAAGGTATCTTACAGATATTTCATGGTTCAGACGTATTCATCAATTTTCATTCATCATATAACTCACTGCCCTAATAAGTTCATTTTGATTATATATATTGTCACTTTATTTAATTTAAGCGAAAAAATTTTTCATATTCCATACAAGTTGTATTGAAATACATGTTGTATTGTTATACCAGTTGTATTGAAGTACAAACTGTATTGATAGTTCAACATTTTATGGAAAACAAGTCAGAAATATTGAAAAAAATTAAAGCTTTGAAGTCACTTATCTCCATAACAGTGAACATTTCACCTAAAGAGTAAAGAATATTTTCTATTCAAAATTGAATGAAGAAGACTCTCCGAAGTTTTTGCTACTAACTACGAGACAATTTATGCTTTACACCAAATTAAATACTCTTTTGTACATAAAATGCTTTGAGATGCTTCACCATTTTATTATTATTTTATAAGCAGACCACAAAACATTATTTCATAAGCAGTTTATTTGCAAACTGACAAACAACTCACAAAAACCGAATCAATGGTGAATTTTAAAAGATTATATGAAAAACAATTTATTCCGGAAGTGCAAAAATATCAGAATTCCAGAAATAAAAGGAGGAAAATATTGTAATTTCTTGACAATTCACTGTCGAATATGTCTGTCTGTAAATCAGATTCTTTTTTTTTTCATAGACATATTTAATTTCCCAGTGATTCCGAGAACGAATCCCGGTTCCGAAAAAACATTTCCGGATTGGAAGCCTTGGACATGAGTTTGGATGTTCTATCTCAATAGATACAATAATCAAACTGATTATTGACATTATATAATTATATGTAATTGGTGTTCAAGGATCTAGATTTTGCAAGTGTTCATAGCAAAAACCTTTATAATTCTAAATTTGGCATAATTTAAAAACAAATTCTTGGTAAATTGCAATGATTGTGAGCCGCTTGCATCATAAATCAATACATTTTTACATTACATAATTTGAAAAACGATGAATCAAAGTTAAAAAAATGTACATTTACATTTGTGAATTCCGAGTGGATTTTTCGCACGCTGCGTGTCAATGTCATGCAGCGACTTCACATCAATCTTGATCCAATAGAGACGAATTTCTAAATACATAATACCTAGCGGCTTGATAGCAGTCAGAACATTAATGTGTGAGTTGTACGTAAACATTTTGAAATAAAATGTGTTTCTCGTAATATTCTAACTATTATTATAAACATAACATTATTCAGATTTTAATATATCATAATATTCTGTCGGATAAGTATTTAATTTTGCTTATATTTATATGTTTACGTATTGCGGGACCAGAAAAACGTTCAGGATCATAATCCCTAATTACATTAGCTCGATTGTTTGTCATAAATAAGTTAGGCTTTGCTATGATAATAAGTCAGTAACATACTCTAATTTGACAATATTTTATTCTCTTATAACTAATCCTAAAAAAAATTATAATTGCGTAAAACTGTACAAAAACACTTTTTTCATTGATTTGTTTTATCTAAATATTTACCACCCATACAGTACACTACCTGTCAGTTACACAAATTTTGTCTAACATTATAAATACTTTTTAATTTTGCTGATCTCATATGTGTTTGTGTGGTCTGCTTAACTATTTGTAAAGTTGTCAAATTCTAAAATGAAATTCTTGATCGTTGACACTTTTAAAAAATAATGTTTCGTCACGTGAAAATGTTACAGTATGTGTATATACGCCTCTATTTAAATTCAATCTTCCTTCTAAATCTATTTGTACAGACCTAAAAAATAATGGAAAATTGTGTTTTTTTTTCAATTTATTTTATTACTATCGAAAACAAATATTTCATCGAAAGTTCACATTTCTCCTGTAATGTTTTCAGTAATTTCAGTTTGGAATTTGACTTCTGTTTGCCCTGAAAAAGAAGGAAATTACATCTAACCCAACCTGGTAGGGGACTGTTATACTCAAAACAATATAGCTTACATTTATACCGTATCTTCTATTTCTTGTTTATGCATGAATTCTCTTTGATTACATGACTTTGATTTATTTTGGGTTAATTGTTTTATATCGATACTAATATCATTTGTTTAATTTATTTATCTGTTTGCTTTCTCTTGGCCTTCCAATAGATGGACCTAACACGGTTCGTCCAAGTGTCTCATAATGGTAAAAACATATATAGACGGAATGTTTTTTGTGTGCACAACTGATATTACGCTTTTCAGATTTCATCATTGCAAAAATATTATTTTAAATTTTCTGGCAGACCAATTGATTTTATAGAGTTGTGACAAATAATTGTGTCAAAAATGATGTGTGCGAAATTCTGCCAGATAATTTAGTAATATTCCATCATTAATGCTAGTCATACGAGTTCGGGTGTTCAGTTTTATTTTACAACTACTTTTTGTGGATCATTTTACTATGTACATGTAGACTCAACATACATCTGATTCAATTGATAGTTGAACGCATATTTTGATTTTAAATAGTCTGGTTTGAATCATGTAAGTGTAACAGTAATTTCATGTCATCCCATAAAAAATATTATATTCATTGGCAAATTCATACTTAGGCCTGAATTTCAATATAAAAATATTTGCATTTCATCCATTGTTTGATCAGAATTTTGTATGGTAGAGTTTTATGTAGAAATGTGGAATTTGGCCTTAATAATAACCTGTTTAGTAATTAATAAAAAATACGCAATGTAATGTTTATATTTTGTGGATTTAAGTAACACTTTACCTTTACCACAATTTTCATGTTTTTTTTAACTTTTAATCAGCCTGATATATCAATGAGAGATTTTATAACATTAATGAATTTTATGGTTTTTGTAGTTGTGCAATACCCAATTTTATGTTTAAATTATCCATGTTTTTTTATTTATCTGATGTAACTTAATAATTCCCATACCTATACTGTACATAATAAAAATAAAAAATCATGCAGATCCAACCCTGGGACTCCAACACAGCCTCGTCGACCTGACTTTATCGGTGTCTCTTCCGGTGGTGGAGGAGTAGGACAGGGTACAGTAATGGGAGGCTATTGCACGGAGCGTCCCCCTCCACAGCATTCATCTCCACAGCGCCGCTTTCTATCGGAGGGAGAGCTGGCGCGGGCGGGTAGTGCGGCAGCGCAGCGGCACACGAGCGATAACATCCGCGAGCTAGCCGGCTCTCCGCAGCGAGGTGTATATCTATGGAAAGACACCAGCCCCGGACAGCCTCCTCCTCGGGAGTTCTACCGCAGCCCCGCGTCTCCGGGTGCCCGTCCTCCCCCTCCGCCTCCCTACCATCCGGCATTGCGCGGAGGCGTGCCCGTGCTTCCCCCCCAGCCCAGCCCGCACGCGCCGCGCCGTCAGCACCATCACCCGCGGCCCATGAGCTTTGTGCGTGCACTGGAGGTGTCAGACTCGCTGGAGCCAGGCCCCCCAGCGCCTCCTCAACCTGCGGAGAGAGCCTCAGTGTATGACATGAACTATGAAATATCCGTATAGGGCTGGCCTCGGCACTAAGCGTGCCGCCCCCTCCCCCCTGTATTTATTTCGCCCGCCCTTGACTGCACCCGCCCTATAGTGCACCTATATAGTTCTCCCAACTGTTGATGTTAACAGGTGCCATTTTTGTAACACGACATTTTGTATATTAATATAGACCCTCGATCGACCTTATGTTTATGTATAGCTGTAAAGTTAACGTTAGTGCTCGAGTGAGACGGTGTCATGCGACGTGTGTAAAGTGGTGACGATTGGGGGCTGGAGGGTATGTTCGACATCGGTTAAACGGTGTATTGTTTCTCTAACTTTTGACGATAATCGGAGAAACCGAAAAGACATCTGTGAGTTTGATTAATTTATAGTTAAAGTAAGATTATTGATTTCCTTGTGTGGATTCGTAGGTAAATATTACTTTTGTCGTAAGAAAGACTTCATGATATTCTAAATGCTTCTTCCCTTGTGACACGGTGAATTTTTTATCAAGCCTAAAAATATTTATGTACATATTGTATTGTATATTGGAATATTGTTAATTTGTATTCTAAACCGATTGTAAATTATTCAATAGTTTCATTTTGATAACAATGCAAGTCCTGATTTTTTACACATTTTTTGTTTAAAATACAGTTTTAAACAGGTGAAATGCAGAACAATATAGTGCATTAAGTCTATTGGAAGAGAATAGTAATGTGAATTTGTGATTCATAATGGTTTCCGTTGATGTGGGATAAATTAAATTACATCAGTATATATATACCTTCTGGATGTGTGTTTGTAGTCAAACTTCCGCATTGTACTATTCCGTTTTATTTTAAATATACATATATTATTAAATTTTTATTTTTGTTGCAACTTTTAGAGTGGATATTTTTGACATTTGTAACACCTGAATACCTCTCGATACAGACTTATAATATTATTGTCCAGTTTGGTATCATACAAGTATCCTTTTTTATATAAAGTGATTTTGTATGATGGATCAATAAACGTGGTAGCAAGCCGGTTTAACTTATTTGAATTATATGTAATTGTTTCAAAACACTTTGTTTTATTTTATTTACCATTGTGAAAATTAGGGGGAAACCCCCGTGAAGTTGAACTGCTTAAAAGGATGGTGATATTTTAACCGATGCCTTAATCGCAAATTTTTAAATATCAGGCCCAAGTTGTATTAGCATTTTTCATTATTATTAACATTCTTTTGATAAATCAATTATTACTTTTGATGCCTTAGGCCCGGTTGCGCCATCTAAAGTAAAGGTAAAAAAAGTTACTCGAGTAACTTTTTTTACTAAAACGGGTTGCGCCATCTATGGTAAAAATATTTAACTCGCCGAAGTACATACATATGAGTAACTTTTTTTTACTCTCCAAGGTAGGTGGGTAAAGGTAAAAACGTTTTTAAAAAAAATGGCCGTCCTCTCACACTGATTTGAAAATGTGACATTTATCCATACAGGTACTTGTCATTTGAATTTTGTCGCTGTCATTTTCGTATTGAAATTTGTAAACATTAAAATGAATCTTTTAATTTCGCATTATTTTAGCGATGGTTTGAAGTTTGTTTGGTTTGTTTCATAGAATAAAGTGGTTTGTTTGAACTCATTTTGAACCGCAAAAGTACGTATTGCCAGTGGTGAAAAACTGAAATAAATCAAATTCCATAGACAAATGCGGTATTTGTTATTGGTTTGACAGTGGTAAAAAAGACGTTTGTGCAACCCGAAATCGAGTTTACTCTCAGCTGAGGGTTAAAAAAGTTACTCGGGTCAATGTTACTCGAACCAAATTAACTTCTGCTGGCGCAACCGAGCCTTAATACACGTATTTGACTCGAGCTTCAGATTTCAGAAGTCTGCCTATTCTGAATGTGTTAAGAAACATTTATTTGAAATAAAACTTAGGTTAAATGTATTATGTGAAACATTTTAGTTAAATGACATATGAGCAGTTTCATATTGGTGTCAGTACAATTCATTAGTATACTTAAATTTGACTTCTTTGTAATAATTACGTAAATAGTCTAAGCTCTTTAGGAAAATTAAGCGGTACAATATGAAAAAAAACCCAGATAATCCAACATTTGTTTTTAACCGATCGGGTGCCAGAGTGCAGATCTGCACGAAAACTTTAGTACCCTCTATGTGCCTGAGCGCAGTGTATTCGAATTCGGCCTATTTTACCTGCTTTATGGGTTTTAAAGCTTATCATTGGTTATATCTCAAGTATTTGAATAAATGAACAAGTTCTATTTGTCAAGTAACCTCATTTGCCGGACAAAAAACCGGCCAAAAAATCATTCCAAATGTCGTCTTCTTATTAAGTATTTTTATATTCTTTGATATATTTAGAAAGAAATATTATAATCCAATATCTTTACTGTTATTGCTTCTATGGTTTTATTCGATAAACATGTGCATACATTTCTGACAGTAAATTATGTTACCTACTTTCATAATTAGTGAATAAGTAATTATTGAAGTCTGTATATTCAGAAACCAGATACTGCAACTTCTTAGCGATTATTGTTGATTTTTACATGAATATAACCATAAAAAAAAAGTGTCTAAAAAACAGCAATCGTGCGCTAAATTGCGTGGCAGACAGGGTACATTTGGCGTTACGTAAGGCCGGCATCCGACTGGTTAATACTCCCAAAATCTGCTTAAGTGCGTACATTTATATTATTGTATATGGGTTTAGTGTCTGTACCAATTGCTGAAAATTAAGCCAAAAGTATTGCAACACTGAAGAAAGTCAATGCTTAAAATGCGCTTAATTTGAAATAGTAACTAAAATACTTAAACAGAAAAACCCCCGTTAATTCGAACCCCTATAATTCGAAATTCACCATAATTCGAAATCTTTAAAAGCCACACGTCCCAAAATGCTAATTTCATAGGAGATTAACCCCGATAATTCGAAAACCCCGGTAATTCGTAATTCAAAATAATTTTTAGCCCCTTTCGTCATAAATCAATGTGTTTTAGTTCACATAATTAAATTTTTTTTTAAATTTAACAAAATTTTAAAAAATATTTCAATTTTTTTCGAAAGTGAGAACAAAAGATACGTCAATTTCAGATATTTAGTAATAGAAATGTGGCAGTCTTTGTAATAGCATATAAATATTTCATTTTCAAAATATTTCTTGAAATATGCAAAATGCAGACTTTTTCACAAAATTAATAGTTTTTTCATGAATTTTATGATTTTTGGTGAATTTTGCAATCGCATCGCGATTGTTAATTTTTCAAAATAATTTTTAGTCCTTTGCAGAATAAATCAATACATTTTAATTCACAAAATTCAATTTTATTTTTAAATTTGAGAAAACTGAAAAAATATTTTGATTTTTTCACAAGTGAGAACAATAAATAAATATATACTTTAGTAATATAAATGTTGCGGTCTTCGTGTTAGCATAATAAATATTGCATTTGCAAAATGATTTCTTGAAATATATGAGAATACAGACGTTTTTCACTAAACTAATGACTTTTTTCATGAGTTTTACGATTTTTGGCGAGTTTCGCAATTGTATTGTGATTTTTAATTTTTTTTTTGTACCTTGAATTTTGAATTAACGAGGTTTTACTGTGTAGGGCACTACATCTTGGATTCACTAATTGGATATTTAGTTTATTGGTTTTTATAAAAGATTTTTCATTTGACCTTAATATTCTTACGTATGCGATACCAAATATACATCTATGATTTTGACAATTTCGTGAAAGTTCAGTTTGAAAAGTGTACATCAAATTTTTACCTAGATTTCACAAACCTTATTTGGCTTAATCCGACTATCAAAAGAATGTTAAACATTTTTTATTTATTTAAAAAGTGAATGGGCTTAGGAATTTGTGACTGATGCATTTTGAGTTTTTATATACACATGTTCGACATACGTCTATCTGGGTAAAATATGTTTTACTTGAAACACTGAGCCTACATATTTTGAATGAGTTATTTGTCGACGAAGGCTGTTTTGATTATATATAATTATATGTAAATCTATGATCAGCAAAGATATCGCAGTGAAATAATAATTAGTTGTGATATTTTATTTATTGTTAATAAATGTTTGAACGTTTGAAAATTATTATTATAGTTATCATTGTCTATTAAAAAATATATTAATAACCTTGTTTAATCAAATTTATAGTTGCTGAATTATTTGAGTGAATCAAAAGTCAATTCATACATGGATGCAATGAAGAAATTTCGCTGGTTTACGTGTGCAAAATGTTACAAAGAATGAAATAATATGATGTTAAATGAAATATAGGCCAACTAAACAGTAGCCGTAGAGTCAAGTAGCTGAATTGGCAATATTATCATTCATACTTTATCAATCTGTCATAATCAGAATATAGTGCGAGTTAGTGGTGGTCACTGTTATTTTAACTGGTTAAACGTGTTACCGATTACTGAGATTTCTATCGGATTGTACTGATGATAGATAACTGTCGTAAGAGATTTAACTGTCGTCTAGTGCCGATTGTTGCTCGTTGAATCGCGAAAAAACGGTTACCAATCATCGAGATACAAATCTCAAATAACGGTTATTTTATAACCGGTTAAAATGCCATTACTAGTGTAAGTTGCAGGAATTCAGTGCATTTTGGCCCATAAGAAATTATGCTGTTGATTGACAAGCTGAATATAATGTTTAAGTATTTTTTCCTATTTGTATAAATCACTCAATACACACAGCGCTTTTTATTTTCGCATGATGTATTTAATATTTCCTCTTCTGCCATGATAAAAATCAATCATTATGCGCAAGAGCGATTGCCAATTGCTTCACCACCTTCAAGAACAATAAATGAATTTCAAGAACAATATTTTAAACTGGTTCGGTTCAAAAGATACGCATCCTCTCAAGGTAACCTGGCCAGATCACAAGCACCCTATAAAGCTTAACTGGAAATAGTTCAGAGAAAATATGAAATTTTATCAAATTGCTAACTGGTAGCGCAATGTCTGAAAAAAGTCAGTTTAAGAACACAGTCGTATTTCATACAAAACTTACCAAGGTTAAAATATTTTACACGATCGTTTAAGACTAGGTGAGTAAATAAAAAAAATGAGGCAGCTAATTCAAAATCTCTAAAATAATTTAATTGTATCTCGATGAGATACAATATCCTTTTGTGACCCGTGTTGATGCGATAATACATCTCAATGAGAACATTCTGGGTATTTTATTTAACGTCTTATCGTCTGACAAGCTCTGCATTTCTCAGTTTCCAGTCGTTTTTCAACCGTTGTACTCTTGTGTAAAAAAATCCTAAGTAACAATATATAGAAAGCACTTGGAATACACAAATTGACAACATAATCTGAAGAAGATTTAAAAACACAGACATGTCTGTGTTTGATCAAGGGAGTACCTAAGTTCCTCGATGAAGTAAAATATGGATGTACACCCCACCGTCAGTTGACTGACATTATGTGTTATTAGCATTTTATGTATACATATTTATTTTCTATTTTGATGTTTTAAAAGCAGTCTGGCTGCACTTGTACAATATGTATCTTTTGAGCAGCTTTTATAGAAAAAATATTCGGCCATTGTACTCTTTTTCTTTCTGTTGGCTTATTTCTCCTTGTTATTTTTTTACCAAGTAATTACGAAAATTAATTACCTTTGCTGAAAAACGGTAATGCATCAAATTCAGTGCCAAGCCAGTCTTACTGTAGACCATTTCAAATATGGAAATTATTTTAGGCAACTTTTATAAAAAAAAAATTGAACAATTGTTATATTAACACTGTTCTGCAAAAATATTTTTTTTCGCACCCTTGGGAAATTTTGCCTGATTCCTTCCTATCTATTCAAGTGGGCTGAGTCCGAATCCAAAGCAAAAAAAATTCTATTAGGCACTATTTTTGAAAAAAAATGAGGTTGTGGATTTAAGCTTAATTGAATTTGAACAGAAAATAAATATCTGATCCTTGTTCAAGAGCCAGGTTGACAATTGGTTTGTGCGCAAAAACAACAAAATCTTTGGAAATATCATTCACAGTTTTTTCTTGTTGAAATACATAGTTGTACCATCGAAATCATGTAGCTTTTTGTTTTTTTCAATTAAGTTTTCATCCAAAAAAATGATGAAAAATACATTAGACACCATTTTCACATCAAAACTCAATTCTTACAAAAAACCTTTCTGACTTTGGATTCGTATTCAGCACACCCAAAAACATGGGACAATATTTTGATAAAGAGAGGATTTTCATGCAGAACAGTGTAATTAGTTTTCCGAATCATTTTTTTGTTTTGGTTTTTAGTGGTCTTGATTATTCTTACTTCTAGTAAACATGAACCCTTAGCTAAACAGCAGCAATGCATCGTATTCAGTGCCAAGTCATCCGATTGTATCATGTAATTGATGAAAAAAAAAACTATATTTATGATAGAAGGATCTGGTAGATTTTATAAATTGAAAATTGTGACTTTACATGTGTATTTTTTTATTGAAATGTGTAGTAAACTAATATATTCTGTGAAATAATTGGTATAACGTCGACTTTGAGTTAAAATATTATTGATCACAATAATATAAATATGTGACGAAATTTATAGAAGAGTGCAGGTAAGATAAAGGTTTCCCAATGTACATTTTATTTAATATTTTTCTTATTGACAAATAAATAAAAATTGTTTCTTTCAGAACTGTGGCATTTGCTAATTTTTGCTATCTGCACATTTACTTTGGTTGATCTGCACAATGTGAATGGTGTGCGATTATACTTGATGTGTATATAGGGATGAGCAAAATGATTCAAAACTTAACTCCCAAATAATATCTTGATTAATACATAGGTCAACATCAAGTTGTAAAGAATCAGGGCTTGAAAATTGAGGTGCCTGATACTTAAAACGAATTCTAAAAAATTAAAAATGTGTTTTTGAAATTTTATTAAAATAAATATAATTTTACCTGCATTCATTAATTTATTGATCGCAAATAGTACTGTAACATATCATTTACAAACATATTATATTTTTCTGCCAAAATGTCTGATAATTATTCTAGGAAATGTTCACTTACTTTGTAAATGAGCATGTATTTCCTCTAAGAAGTTATGTGAATTTAATGGTATGTTCTTTCTCCTAAAATGTACATAATTTACTTCATTATTCATATTCAATGTAAAATAAAGGATGATGTTTGTTTTCTGTCTTTTATTCTGAAATGTAAACCCAAAATTCTCATCGTAATAAAAAAAACAGGTTTTATGGATGGTGTTACTACTATCAATGACAAGATAAAAAATATCTTGCTTTCACAATTCATTTTTTTACGTACCTACATATATGTGAATCGGCCCTCTAGACAGAAAAATATTATGTTTCCTATTTTTAATGGTAAAAGCACCATTTCTTGACAAAATCTATTATGCATAAAAGGAAGATAGTCCATTTTGATTTCTCGTTGATATAAATCAGTCACTGTCCTTTAAAAAATAAAAATAATATTTTAAAATTGCCCGATTATTATGTTTGGTATGAGGAAATTTTTGTTGAATCTTTCAGTTCCAAAACTCAACTGATTTTATCTGAAATTGATAAACATTTGTTGAAGATCGTATATCTCATATAGGTATTGAGTTTGAATATTGGTTTATTGTTTCAGAGGTAAGTTTGTAGAACTCCATAATCACACACGTGAAAATAAATTAATTAAATTTAATTATCTGAGATGCGTTTCGCCTTGTGAGGGCATTATCATTATTAATTTTACATTCAACAATTTCCTTTTATATGAAAAGTATTTAAAACAGATGCTTTATAATTTTAAGGATTAATGAAGGTTGTTTGTATTACTGCATGATTCTATGAAACAATTCTGTTCTAACGCTAATGACAGTTAAATACATGTAAGGAAGAGGACAGATTTACAATTTGATTTAAATGTGATATTCTTGGTACAAATTATGTTTGTGCACTAATGATAATTTTCAAATGTGGGGATTCCGAACAGCATTTATTCTTGATAACAATTATGTTTTTGCACTAATGATAATTTTTCAAATGCGGGAATTCCAAATTGGCGTCTCCGATGCTTTTCTGCAATGGTGACCCGAATCTCTGGTATGTCTATAACAAAGTGAAAAAAATTACGGCAGAATCAAATCCTAAAATATATTTTTTTTTTAGTTACAGGTTATTATTTGAAAATGTCAATTAGGGGGATCTACATATATTTAGTTGTTCATTTATTATGATTTGGTTATCTCTAGCTGTTCAAGCGAATTTAATCTAAAGCCTTCGAGATGGAATTGGTGCAGATTTACTTTACGGCATCCCCACTTCTCTTACTAATGCCATAGTTTTAGATGGTTCCCTTGAAATTGAAAATATTCATTAGGGCAGGTTTTGGAACTGGTTATTGAATCAGTTGTACCCTTTTTCTTATGTTATTTCCCAATCATTTCCAGTGTTCTTCTCCGTGACACTCAAAATAGATTTCACGTTAACTTAAACATGGCATCTACCATAATATATTTTGTATTTGTATATATCAAAAAAATTGCACCATAATGTTTAATTAATACAAAAATATTACTGGCATGTATTACAGGTCTACGCCTCAAAATCTCATTGTCCTTAGGGAATTGGAATTTGACATAATATTCATGGAGTCCACCTGAGATGATGTAGAAGGAACAATTAAAAATTCCCGCTTGACACACTTCGATTTTCCATAGAAAAAATATTCGATTTGCATGTTGCTAGTTCATTAAATAATTTGGCCATAGATAAGATAATATAATAAAGGCGTTACGAATCATATATATATGTATAATTTTATGCTTTAGGTACGAACAGTTTTAAGCATAGACGTACTATATATATAGACTTATTACAAACCAAAATATCTACTACACAGAACAACAATGCAAATTACTGTGAACATTGCGGGAGTTGATCTAGGGATGTCCAAAATGTATAAATGTCCGCGCGATATATAAAATATCAATACAATACACAATCTGTTTATAGTTGTATCTCTTTTATACGTATGCTGCGCTATAAGAAAGAAAGAAAAGACCATAGAATAAATACCGCAATTCCCTACTAACTTCATGTGCATTCGTTGTTAAAAATTATGTTTTATTGTCCTTTCTTATACGTGGTTATGAAAATAATTTCTTTCTCTTTCTGACTGATACATTTAGTACGCAATAGAAGATAGCAGAAACTAGATGTCTCAGATTTGTTTTTTAGTGACTAGTCTATATTTATAGTACGTCTATGGTTTAAAGTCTATAATGAAAAAAATTGGGTCTATTTACATTGGTTTTGCAGTCTCATTATAACCATGTTTTGACCTCTATTATATAACATTGTACTTTTCATCAATTTTGTCGTGATGAATAGTATATTTCATAAGTATTCATTTTATTTTATATGACCTGATGAAAGGTAAATAAGATTTATTTTATTTAAAAAAAATGAGAGAGATCAGTTTGTTTTACACATTTTAACTAATTTCTTCGTCCAAATACTAAATAAAAGACAATATTTTCGCTACGATTGCCGTTTACTAGATGTCTTACATTTCTCCCAAAAAAATTACACTTACGCTTACATAAATTAAGTATGTCCCGTTTATTTTATATTCATTAAACATTCTTGTTATCCTGGGAATACAATAAGGATGTTTCGGCACATTTAATCAAATAAAAGGTAAAAATCGGACTTTATAAAATTAAATAAGTCATCCCAAATTTGGTAAAAGTTTCCTTTTTTGTGTTCCTTGTGAAAAAGTTTCCTTTTTGTATTTCCCTGTGAAAAAGTTTTCATCCAAAATTATGACAATAATGTTCCCTTTACCCATGAGACACATACCTGTTATAAGTAGTTTATCACATAACAATAAAACAAAGTTGTATATTTTAGAAGAACTTGTAATATTTTTTAGAACAACAAGTGTTGATTTGATTATAAACTTTGTAAGTTAAATTATATTACGTGTCTGAAATCAGAAATATATTTATTTTATTATTGTAAATTATATTGTGGAATTTTTATAAAATTTCATGTGTCAGAGAAAATGAACTTTGACGCTCAATATCTCATTTTGATCTAAATATCTGATAATGCCTTGTTGTTTCAAGGTCACGTTTTTATTGATGATGACTTATGGGCCATACTTGGATATCGTAATGATAGTAGGGTATTTTAATAATTTTTAATATTGCAGTCCTTTCAATGGGTAGACCTAAAAGATTCCTGGTATCCCTTTCTTTTTAATTAAATAAAAATAAATTTCATAGGATCAGATTTTTATATTTCTTTGTTTGTACCGAAACTCATATCATACAATATGTGCCATATTTTGAGAATAAAAAATGGTTCTAACAATACTTTTTAGCTTTATGTTGGATACGTCCTATAGTAAGGTGCACTACAATTATACATGATGTTTCATAGCTAAAACTTTACAGGGGGATAGCTAGTAGCAAAAACCTTGATAAAGAGTCGAAATCTATCACTTTGAAAACGGGAATCCACCTGTAAAGTTTTTGCTACTAGCTATCAGACATCCTATATAAAATCAAGCCTATTTATTTAAAACTTATATTTGAATACAATACATGAAAAAAGAACAACTATTTTTAGAAACATTAAAATTTCCACGATACTTCAATAAAAGTTTTAAATTTAATATTATTTATACTGTACACTGTTATTATCTTTGCTTGAAATATTATTCTATTTTTCTCTTAACTATATTCATTTTTAAATTTTTTGCTTATTGTTAGTTTTTTATTGTTGTCCCACATAAATGCATTATAATTATCGCATATTAGTTACATTTTTCTTCTCATTGTATACGTTTATGTACCACTTACTATTTAATGCATTATAATGATACTCATCTCCTACTCACGAGTTGTATTACTTATGTAGTAGAGAAATCCCACTGCAAAAAACGGTCGCTATCTTCACTGTAAAAAAATGTATTTATAAAATAAATAAAAAAAATAACAATTTTTCCACGATACTTCCCATCTTGGGTGCTTCTTTTGAACTATTGTGGCGGTGGAGAAATTACGTTTCGCTATATTTTAATTTAGTGGGCAACCCCAACTGACAACTGACTCTTTTCCGGTGTGCCGCTAAATCCGTGAGTACGCGTTCCAAGTTTTTGTAAATAATCGGTTTTAATCTGAGTATATATTAAGTTAAATAGTTTCACGAAAACCGTAAATAATGTTTTTTTATAATTGTCGAACACCCATCTCTTTATTTATGCCTACATATTGTTTTTACTCTCTGATGTTATCGTCGTCAATGAATGTGTCAAAATTGGGTTATATTGACATGCCTAAATTGAAAATAGTTTTGTGGTTTAAAATACTGATTTATATTATATCTGGTGTTTTCTCAGCTGTGTCCTTCAATATTTGTCTGTTTGTTTTAGCATCAAAATGGGGAAGATTATGAAAGTTGGCAAAGTGGTGCTCGTCCTGAGCGGACGATATGCCGGACGTAAAGCCATCGTTATGAAGACCTGTGACGATGGTTCTTCGGAGAAACAGTACGGACATGCCATCGTCGCCGGTATCGACAGGTATCCATTGAAAGTCCACAAGAGGCTAGGCAAGAAAAAAATCGAGAAGCGATCCAAAATCAAGCCTTTTATCAAGGTATGCATATTATTTATCACTTCCTATCAGACTAAGAATGCTTGGCTTCTCGTTGCTGAGAAATTATTGTGTGTTATTAATCTGAAAAATAGAGCTTAGTTGTAAATAGATGTTGTATGTATGTATATCGGTTAATTGGAAATAATTCCACAGTGGATTGTCATTTGAAACTAAAAAACCTTAATGTTGTTATATTAGGATTTTCTTTCACTTTACAAAGTGTTAAAAGAAAATTCAAAGTTCATAAATTCAAATACTGACATGTCGTGTAGTGTTAGTTTTTTTTTACTATATTTTTGAAACCACTTGGACATATTTTGCAAGGGTTTTTTTTTACAAGTTTATCATAAAGTATCCAATTTTTAATACAGAAGGTTTATAATAATTTTATTTTCACTAAAACATAGACTTTAGGGGACATTAAATTAGTATACTTATTTATTTTAGGTGAAAACTTTCAATTTCCTCGTCCACCAAAAATTAATTCAGCTAAACCGAAGAACAATAATAAAAATCATTTAATTTAGTCAATGTAACCTAAAATTATACTGAGTTCTACTCTTGTCATTTCCCTGAAGCCGATCATTATCAAAGATTTCTTAATTAAATTTATAATAAATCAAATTTTAATAAATATTATTAAGTCTGCAGGCTGTGTTATTTTAAAATTGACGGCTGTTTCAGCTTGTAAGGCCATTATCAAACAGTTTGATAATGGCCTTACAAACCGAAACAGCTGTCACATTTAAAATACTTAGTAACGTTTTTTACTAAAACGGGTTGCGCCATCTATGGTAAAAATATTTAACTCGCCGAAGTACATACATATGAGTAACTTTTTTTTACTCTCTAAGGTAGGTGGGTAAAGGTAAAAACGTTGGTAAAAAAAATGGCCGTCATTTATCCACACAGGTACTTGTCATTTGAATTTTGTCGCTGTCATTTTCGTATTGAAATTTGTAAACATTAAAATGAATCTTTTAATTTCGCGTTATTTTAGCGATTGTTTGACGTTTGTTTGGTTTGTTTCATAGAATAAAGTGGTTTGTTTGAACCAGTTTTGAACCGCAAAAGTACGTATTGCCAGTGGTGAAAAACTGAAATAAATCAAATTCCATAGATAAATGCGGTATTTGAGGTTTATTCAGCTTGGCACCCTATTAGCCTTACGATTGGTTTGACAGCGGTAAAAAAGACTTGTGCAACCCGAAATCGAGTTTATTCTGAGCTGAGGGTAAAAAAAGTTACCCGGGTCAATGTTACTCAAAACAAATTTACTTCTGCTGGCGCAACCGAGCCTTAAACTGCAGAATTTAATAATAATATTTATTAAAATTTAGTTTATTTTAAATTTCATTAAGAATAAATATGGAGTTCTACAAACTAAACACAAAAACCATAAATAAATTTATGCATGTAGATACACATATCCAAATTACTAATCAGGTGTAATATTCAGTGATTGGTAACTGATTTTTCGCAATTCGACGAGCAACCATCGGTACTAAACAGCTATATTTCAGTTACTGATTATTAATACATTCAGATACATCATATAATACTACCATGCGTATCTGGTATTAGTTTAAAAAGTGCTTTTGACAATCCCTATCTCATGTGGTTTGTATCATGTTCCATTAGGTAATCAACTACAACCATCTGATGCCCACACGTTACACAGTGGAGCATGTGGATCAGAAGATCACAGCAAAGGACCTGAAGGACCCCATCAAGAAGAAGAAGCTGCGCTTCGCCACTCGTGTCAAGTTCGAGGAGAGGTACAAGAGCGGAAAGAACAAGTGGTTCTTCCAGAAGCTCAGATTCTAAACACTGTCATTTTAAGTTAAAATTAAAAAGTTAATAAAATTTATTAACCCATTTCTATTGTTTTATTTCATTCAAAGTTAGACTACATAAATATTATATCCATGGTATTTGGACCTGTTAAATTTTGAAATAAATTATCATTTGATTAATATCTGATAATTTATTTTGCTGATCCTAGGAAAATAATATTAGAAATGGTAGCACTGTACCAGACGCAATATATTTAAATGTTTAGAATTAAAGTCATTGTGTCACACGCTGCGATCATCTCTCGTGATTCATAACACCCGGAAAACAGAATATTTTGATTGTCTTCATATATTTTTTCAGTGCGATTTAATACTGTATTAAAAATATTAAATTTCATAAATTCTTCATCTAATTTCATTGAAGATAAAAGCTTGTGTTTTGATCCTCCAACTTGAAGCAAAAAATATTAGTAAAGTCCAAAGGTTACGTTATTTTTGGTAATTTAAAAGAAATAGGATTATTGTGAGTCATTAATTTAATAAATTATACATGACAAAACAAGTACATAAATAATTTGAAATTTTGAAACAATTGTTTCGAATTTTTGCTGTAGCTCAAAAGTAAATAAATTTAAGACATTTTTGTAGGTGAATCTGCAAATGAAACTGTTTTCTTGTATTGTGTGTTTTGGGAATCCTGCTTCGTGGTTGAAGTTTCTCTTTGGTCACTCTTTTTCTGAAAATAAAATACATCCGAAGTTATGAAATAGTAGAAATTAGAACATTATTGTGTGAAAGAATTATAAATTGACATTTTTTCATGGTTTCACAATAAGTGTGCTCCAAAACGGTAAAAATCCAAATTTATGTGTCGTGCACAACAGATGCAAGTGCCTTCAAAGCATATTACCACTGAATACTTCCTTAAAATCAATAACTGAAATTTTTTGAATTTTGTGGCCGTATGGGTGAGTTTAACATGTATGGCTATCATTTAATTTTGGAATTAATTCAACTACTAATTCTAACTACTAGTCTTGAAAATGTAAGGCAGGTCTTACGTCATATGTATATGAATGAATTTTTGTTTAATTGTGCATAAAGACAATGTGGAATGAAGCAAAGTGATTCATTGCACCATGCATTTTGTTTGCTATGAATTCCCTGAATATCCAGCCAATTGTAAAACCTATGTTTCTTAAAAACAGGTAAATAGAAATGTCAATGATTATTTTTAAAATTAAAGATGCATTAAATTGACATGTGCCTAAGCCATAACGCACGTGCCTGCGCATCGTGGCGGTTAGCGGACGCGGGCTCGCGGGCCGTGCGTTGGCTCTAGCGGGTCCCGCCGCGGTAGCTCAGTGTCGAAATGAATCTGTCTGTGGTAGAAGCTGTGACTATTTTTGGCTCTTGTACAGGTTGATAGTGAAAAAGCGAAATGAAAGGAGTCGCAAACGAAAACCGAGATACTGGGTCCATCCTTTGCTACAACAAAGAAATACAAATGGAGTGTTCGTAATATTTTACAGAGATCTGAGAAAATTTGTTTTTCAACAAAAGTTTTTTTAACTACAGAATGTACACAGTTTTTTTTCGACAAATTACTAAAAATTAAAGGAGAAATAACCGGAGTGACTTCAAACATTCCTCCAAAGTTATCAACTATTTCTTTCCACAATTTTCAAAAATATTTCCAGATATTTAAATATTATCCACGGTCTCCACGGTATGTATATACATATTTACCAAGTCTGTTGGGCTGGTCACTTCGTTTTCACGCAATGGAAGTTTTGGTCCAGTAAAGCAAATGATGGGCTTCTCGGCAATTGACTCATTATTGTCTTTGGCGTTCAAGGCGAGACCTTGCAGAGATCTTGGTAGTTGTTGACAGGGATTCCTATAATACAAAATGTTTATAACTTTAAATGCCTATTTGACACAAGTTTTTTTGTGTATTTGTCTTCAAAATATGCGGATTTGCAATCTGGCAAAAGCTTGTACCAATCACAAAAACATTTATTTGCGTCTCTTATTTCATTAAAGCAATTCCTCGTATCCTATTTATTGTAAAGAATCTAGGTATTATGCAGTTATTTGCCTGCCTTGTAAAATTTGTATGT
>JADDOH010017311.1:0-14218 GCA_016648135.1 Agrypnia vestita
TTACATAAATACAATGATTATTAGAGGTCTCCACCTTCTTCTTCTTCATCAGACTTCGTCTTTCCACTGCTGGATATAGGCCTTTTCCATATTTTTCCATTCTTCCCTGTTGTTAGCTAATTGTAGCCATTTCTTTCCCCCCACAGCGACAATATCATCGGCCCATCTCTTTTGAGGTCTTCCGATGCCTCTTTTATTTTCCCAAGGTCTCCATTTCAGACATCTGGGAGGCCATCTTGTAGTATCTTGTCTTGCAACGTGTCCTGCCCATTGCCATTTTAGCTTCGCTGCACGATCCACGATATCCACTACGCTAGTTCTGCGCCAAATTTCGTCGTTTCTAATCTCTTAGGCTTACTCCAAGCATGGATCTCTCCATGGATCGTTCCGTGAGCTTTTCTACACTTTTCTTTGTAAGGGCCATAGTCTTCAATCCATACGTCATCACTGGCAGTATGCATGATTCAAAGGATTTTATTTTTAGGCTAATTGGGATCTATCTGTTCTCGAAGATATGTTTGTCCTCCACCTGATTCATATTATCAACGAACTTATTTTGAATATCAAAATACAAACATATATCATCAGTCAGGGATTCATCAGGTTTTGCTTTTTACCAAACTTAAAACGTAAGATTTATTTTCAGTTACGGCTAGATGTCCTCCAAGTTCGATAAGATAAATTATAGATTTGTGCAATGTGAGGCAATCGGGGCTAATGGTTGCACGTAATTATTTTATTTATACACTTATTCAATGTTATACAATTATTTTAGATTTAATTTTACTACGCACGTCTCACTAGAAAACGGGCAAAGTTTACAATCAGAACTTAATAAGATGCAGGTACACAAAATATACGTTGTTTACAAAACATATTCATTGTCTATATTATGCCGCAAATAGACATATTATAAAAAAACCAAATTAATTAATCAATTAAAAAGACATACAGAATAATCTAATTCACGAAAAAATATTTGGCTACTACCGGGATTCGAACCCGGACCACCTTCTTTCCGGGGCCGGTGCTCTGACCATTAAGCTATAGTAGCCTTGATAATTTATGTGAATATTGAATATTTTAATATCATAAATTATTAATATATTATAATTATTAATTATATATTATTATTATTATTATTATTAATATATTTTAATATATATTTTCTTGAATATAGACATATTATACTTGGAATCTTGATTATCTTAACATAATAAGTTACTTGGCAAACAATATTCAACTTTGTCTCATTGTTTGGATGACTGTCCCAATCAATGATCGAACCTTTTCTCTAAACCATGTTTTAATCAATGTTTTTAAGTTATTTGGACACTTATATTTTAATGCGAACATTGTACTCCATAGTTAAGAGTCTAGGTATTTACAGTATTTCACTTGGGATAAAAAAATATTGAATATAATTATTAGTTTTATTTTAAATTTTCAAAAATTAAAAAATTAACACATGTGTCTAATATTTCTACTATCCAAACCAGGATGATCGTTTCGGTATATTATGCCATTATCAGCTGATAAGCTTAGAACAATTTAGTGAGTGAGAATTTAGAGAATTACATACATACACACAAAATTATTTGGTAAAATTATGGGAAAGTACATCAATACAGGTACCTAATGGTTTTACAATTATTCCATCTGAATAGGTAATTAAATGTTATCTCAAAAATAAAATTGATTACCTATTCAGTTAACATTAAAATACAATAAATAACAATTAATCAACTAACATGTGGTATAATTGTAAAACCATTACCTGTAATGATTGTATAATTATTCATGTAATTTCCCATAATTTCACCAAATAATTTTGTATATAATGGCATAATCTGCCAAAACGATCATCCTGGTTTGGATAGTAAAAATATTGAATTCTTAATATCGTAGGTTGATTTTTTTAATTTAAAAAAATTAAAAATGGAGTTCTTTACAAAAAATAACGCCAGCTTACAAAAAATTTTAATATCAGAATTATAAGTAATTTTATAATAAGATAATCTAAAACAAAATACGTGAATTATTATTATCAGCATGACAAAAAATACGAATATTAAAAGATATATGCAATTCTAACATGCTTTTATTTAACTATCTTTTTCTGTTGTTTTTTGTAGGGGAATTTTGTAATTGATTTTTTACCAACCCGACTAGTTAGCTGGTAGAGCTCTGAAACTTTTAACATTAATTTATGTACAGTGGATGACTTTACATTATGACATTTTCGACATGATTTCGTCATTTTTAAGATAAAAATGAATAATCACATCAAGTTAATAATAGAACGTCACTGAAACAGCTGAAGAACATGCGGTACGAACATTTGTTTTAAACTTTAAAACAACGTGTTAAATATTTGGATACTGCTTGGGTAATGTTGAAAAAATGATTACGAAGGTAAGCAAGGGAAGCGTATAAAAGCACGTCTTCAATTTTT
Source organism: Agrypnia vestita (assembly GCA_016648135.1). Classification (NCBI taxonomy): domain Eukaryota; kingdom Metazoa; phylum Arthropoda; class Insecta; order Trichoptera; family Phryganeidae; genus Agrypnia; species Agrypnia vestita. Next base: position 2,456 of record JADDOH010017311.1, read on the forward strand.
TTTTCATTTACTTGTTTAAAGAATGTTTATATAAATGTGAAACATTGAACAAGGATTTTTAAAAATAGTAAAACAATGGCTTATACATATTTTTACGTATAAGTCCATGTTTTACTATCTATATGTATTAGCGAACGACAGATGGAGCAAAAAACGTGTTTATAAATTTAGAATCTATTTATTTATTTATTTAATGTTTATGAAAGACCAACAGCACAAAAAAAGCATAGAAAACATTGATACAATATAGATGGCCAATTACAGGTCTCCACATTTAGAAATATGTCAGTAATGATAAATATTTATGATATACTAAGGCATATTAATTATATAGAAAGAAAAAATAAAAAAATTAAACAAACAGAAATATGTCAGTAATGATAAATATTTATGATATACTAAGGCATATTAATTATATAGAAAGAAAGAATGAAAAATTTAAACAAACAGAAATATGTCAGTAACGATAAATATTTATAATATACTAAGGCATATTAATTATACAGAAAGAAAGAATAAAAAATTTAAACAAACAGAAATATGTCATATAGAAATATGTCAGTAATGATAAATATGCAAAACATTTTTTTTTCATTCCCCGGCGATGACAGAATTAATAATAGTAATTATTGAACATCCTATAATTTTTTTGGTGTATTAATTATTTCATAAGTTCCGAAAGTAATCGAACTTATGATCCGATATTCACCTGGACCTAGAACCGGAACAAGTGTTCCATCAAATTACCAACATCAATCATCTATATTGATAATTCAGATATAATTTTATCTAATACCGATCTTGTTCATCGAATCGCGAAAAATTATTAACCATTCATCGATACAATCAGATATATACCTCACATAACATTTGTTTGATACCGGTTAAAACTATCGCACATTTTGATAGCTGACCTCAGTTGCATTAGATGTAAAAGAGGAATATTCATCTTCGCTACATGTGTTTCACAGTTATTCTCGTGCCGCGAATATCCGCCACGAATCCGGATGACAGAATACACGGCAGACTCTCCCGAAATAGAAATCCGGCTTTAAATATCCGCGCCCGAGTCATACGTCAGCGTGTTTACGCGGAAAGTCCAACTGGGCACAATCGGAATCGTGATTAATGTCCAAAATGAAAGTTTAACGATTCACACTAAACAGCTTAAACCGTAAAGGGACTATTCCCAAATCGATTTGTTGCAAAATGTGACTGAAAGCTTTACGACCTGACAAGTTTTTAAAGTTGTAAAAATACACAAAATTTATAACGCTTAGACATTAAAAATTTATTTTTTATTATTATTTTTTAACAATAGAGATGAAACGCGGAATACGTATCACATCAATGTTCTTACTATTTTCAAACTAAACTAAAAGCCTGTGCTATGAAACTAGGACTTACTTCCTCGTAGCCTGGAATAAGGCTTGAACCACCGACCACCAGATCATTAGGCGAACATCGTCACCACTACACCAATAAGCTACTTTAGTTTATAAACTACTTTACTTGGTAATGTTGGGATACTTTTTTTTTTTTTTTAAAAGTACATGCATGTGAAATATGTTAACTGATATTATAATTTTTTTTAAATATAATACAACAGTACAATGGCATATGATATGATAACAAAAATAAATGCAAAACAGTGAGAATACACCCGAATGTATTTTCCTAGGCTTTTATAAGAATCTATATCTCATATGCATATGTAAGTAACAATAGTAGAGATGGGTCGTTAATGAATGAACTATTATTTTTGAACTGTTATGTTTACTTTCACCAGCAACTATTCATTAGTATCGTTAATTAATTGGGAATTCCTACAGTAGGTATGGAATGTAAGGAAACTATTTTAATTAAAATTCAGTTACTTATTAATGTTCAGTTTATTATAATATTAATCATTATAAAATATATGGAATAATTCATGTAAATGAATTGCCACCTAACCCCGTGCGGACAAATGAACGATTTCAAATAAAGAGCTGTTATACTTCTGTCTCCGTCCAGCGATATCTTTTGGTGGACAAATGAATGATTGAAGATCAACAGTTCCAAAAAACAATTGAAAAGGAACAATTCAAGTTAACGATTTAAGGGTGTTATGCAGACTGTTGGAAGTGATATCCAAATGTCTTTGGTGTCCATTCTGTCATAGTCAGTGTGGACACCCTACTCTTAACTTTTTAACACTATTCGAGAAGACATTATTGTCACCTGCATTTGCTCAAAAACCCAACTGCCGAAAACAGGTCATAATTTACTGCTCATTAAACTTCATTTCTTATCACTATTTTATGTACACAAACATTCATTTAATTCTCTTATATAGGTATATACCTAAACATACTTTATAACTGTGCTATTATATATACATTTAGTTACTATCCATGCATATGATTTTTTATATATATTACTTTACTTTACTATTGCTTTTGTATTATACAATATTATATACTGTTCTTATTATCCACATTTTATATTTATGTACTCAATTAATTAAGTATTTAATCTTATAGTTACATAGTATTTTGTTTTATATCTTTATTATTTTTTGTTCTCACTATATTTTTTAGCTGCTCATCTCGGCACAGGTTCTTCCTAGTGAGATGAGCGGCTACATCTCCTATCTCATGTAACAAGATGAAGATAAATAAAAAAAGTGAAAAGTCAGCTGAACGAAACATCCCATCACTAAACAAAAATGAATTTAATAAAATTAATTTCAACACAATTGTGTTTCATTTCAACACAATTTAATAAACAACACAATAGTGTTGTTTATTGCAAATCTTGATTTGATGGACATAACTGTCGATATTATAAGTTTTTTAAGCAAAATAACAGGCATTTAAATTATAAATCCTCAACCTTGATAGCATTTTAACGATCTAAATACTGCTGTAATGTATTTGGTTAGGAACTATTCCTTTTAAAATTATTTTGCACTTACGCCTTGCGCTGAATGAGCACCTATTTATCGTTTATTTCACGTAAATTATTAGGTATATTATTAGCCTAGTCTATGATGAAAGACGTTTACATTGGAGCCCGTCATTGTCTCCATCTTGTTAACAGCTCGTTTTGCGTACATTTCCAAGCGCCCATCAATAGTACATCTTATTCTCCCGATGACAATCCTCTCGGATTGTTACGGACCTAATCTTGGCACTGTCGAACGGGGGATTCTCTCGCGGGTGATACAAATAGCCCCGTTCGCCAAGGTCGGCTGTCACCGAACAGCTGATGGCAAGCGGCCATTTTGTAGGACGCCTGTTCGAAAATGGACTCCGCTTAAAAATGGCGCTTCTGTACCTACCTACAAATGTCTCGTTATTTTGCAATAAAGGTGCTTTTAATGTATTTTTCTCTCGTTTAACCGCGATATTTAACATTCTGGGTGGTACACGATTTAAATTTGCGTAAGTTAGGATTATTTTTGTTGGAATATTCGATATATCTATTTTAAAAAGCGTCAAATTTATCCTATCCTATTTTTTGGCAATTCAAAATGAAGTACCTACTGAAGACATTTGTAAAATAATACACTTTTATATTTTTAAATATTTTTTTGTAAATAGCAATGTAAGGCATTTGTATTGTAACGCAAGATAGATGTAGCTCAATATGTATTTATTGCAAAGGTATCCTTTCATTACCTGTATCCTTATGTAGTAACTGATTCAGCATTAAAACAATGCCAACCTGGATGGCGAAAGTGTAGGGCCTATACGGGAGCTTTTGCTCCTAGAACGGTCCTGGGTCTGTGGTGGATCTCACTTTACTGTATCCTTACTTACGTCAAGAAATTATTACATTAAAACATATTCGATTTTTGAAAAATGAATCTTTGAATTTTCTCAATACTTTAAGCAGAGATTTACTACGTCAAAATAAACATATATATATATATATATATCCCAAAAATGATACGGACCGATAGACTGACATTATGAATTTTTAAAACGTTTCATGTTCAAATTATTTTTTAGTTCTGGGATACAGTTTTATTTTATCTTCAGAAATTTCCCTCAATATTTTTTAGTGTACATACAACCATTATTTACCAAAGAAACTTCCCCAAAAAAGGTTCGGCATAATAGATTTGAAGGCCTTAGACTCGATACCTGAAATCGAAACGAAATCAAACTGATTTATTACGTTGTGTACCTACATTCTCGACTAGCTGGGAGGACGATAAATAATGATTTATTTTTAGGAATAAATTACTATTACCATCAACCGTTTCGTTTCACTATAGGCCTAGAAAAAGTGCATAGAATGGCATAATCCTCTATCCTAGCATACTATTTAATAAAAAATCCTTGTTTACAATATACAGGGTTATTTGTAAAACATTAATAACCTTGCAGGACTATATTCCTGTCTTGATTATGAGTCGAAAATGTTCAAGCTGTTATGACCTAATATCAATAGTTTAGGAGATATGCAACATAAAAGTTTGCATTTTTTTTCAATATTTCTGACTTATTTTTTGTAAAACGTTGGACTATCATTACAGTAATTTATATCGAATATGGAAAATTCATTCTCTTTAATACAAGTCAAATAAAAAAATAAAAACCTTCGAATTCCAATTGGAATGTTTTCCAATTGGAATTCGAAGGTTTTTATTTTTCAATAATAGTCCAACCTTTTACAAAAAATAAGTCATAAACAATGAAAAAAAATGCAAATTTTGATGTCGCATATCTCCTTAACTATTGATATTAGGTCATAATAGCTTGAACATTTTCGACTCATAATCAAGACAGGAATATAGCCCTGCGAGGTTATTAATTTTTTACAAATAACCCTGTACAGGTACTTAATAATAATTTAACAATAAAAATATAAGATAAGATTACACATTTTTTTTGTTAGATTTAGTTTATCAACCACTTTAGCTAAATGTTTGAATACTTTGTTTGAAAAAAAGTAGATGTATTTGAAACACGTAACTGATATTATCATTTTTTTAATGTAATACAACAGTTCAACGGTATATAATATAATAATAAAAAAATAAATGCAAAGCAGTGCGAATACACACGAATGTATTTTCCTAGGCTTTTATAAGAATCTATATCTCATATGCAGTCTTTCACCAACAATTATTCATTAGTACCGTTAATTAATTGGGAATTCCTACAGTAGGTATGGAATGTAAGGAAACTATTTTAATTAAAATTCAGATACTTATTAATGTTCAGTTTATTATAATATTAATCATTATAAAATGTATGGAATAATGAATGGAACTGAATTTTCACCTAACCCCGTGCGGACAAATGAACGATTTCAAATAAAGAGCTGTTATACTTCTGTCCCCGTCCAGCGATATCTTTTGTACATATTTTTATACAAATTTATTGTTTTGGAAGTTAGGTTATAGAACTCCATAATCGGGCATATGTACATAAGAACGCTTTTTTATTAGTTCTACATTTTTAATTTTTATGAGTCGCGTTTCGCCTTACGAGGGCATTATCAGGCTAATTATTTTACATATTTTGAGTATGTTAAAATTTTTCAAAAACCCAATACTGGATTTTATCCCCAGGGGACATCATTAATCGAGATATATTATAGATGTCTTATAGAGACGAAGCTATTTTCATATGTTCATTTGATAGATGTGGTAGTCTATCATGGGTGGGATTGGTGAACGTTACATTGTGTAAAGTGATCGCTTAAGCCAGCCGTACGATAAGTCCAAAGCTCTATGAACACAAAAAAAAACATTTAACACAAACTATCACCACATTGACATTTTCAACACAACAATAAGAAACATAAAACAAACAATATCTACACTACCGCACCCAAACTAATTTGTACATTATATCTTCCCTTCTACTCCCGTCCCACATTCCCCTCCACCCTCTCCATTCGCTTTTAATGTATGTTAAAGTAAATTTTTAAATTCAGTGGAAAATTTTTAAGATTGTTTTGCTGTTAACTTTTCCCAGAACAAAATAAATAAACACACAAATACACACACTCACACAAACTCACTATTGGACATGTTTTTTCTTATTTTTTATCGATTGTATATATGTGTTTTCTTGTAATTGGCCCAAAACTCTGTACATCAATTATTGTTTTTTTTCAAGATTGATTAATTATATGGCTGTAAGAAAGCCAATAAATGAAAATAAAAAATAAAAAATAAAAAAAACAATTTCTATACCTACTTTTCCATGTGACAACTTCGTCTCTGCAAGACATCTATAATATGTATCTTGATAAATATTTTAGATTCAACAATTTTCTTCAAACACTAATAATACATGTAAGCAATATATACATATATAAGGAATACTTAAATACATATAAGGAAAAGAATAGCTAACAATTTGATATAAAAGAAACAGAGACAGCATTATACTTAATTAAAATTATTTTCAAACACCAAGGATATTTAAAAAAATGCCGCAATTCCAAATTTAAATACTAATAATCAATAATACATTAAAGAAAGAAGAAAGCTATATAATTTGATATAAATGAGACAGGACAGCATCATACTTGGTAAAAATTACGTTCAAACACCAAGGATATTTAAGAAAAGCTGACGCAGTAGCTTATTGCCTTGATTTATTTGATTCATGTCTATGGTCTATGAATCATGTCTCACAAAAACGGCACTTTATTTGTCATCTATATGTTGTCAATATACGTTGGACTATCATTACAGTAACTTATATCGAATATGAAAAATTTATTCTCTTTAATAGAAGTCAAATAAAAAAATAAAAACCTTCGAATTTCAATTGGAAAACATTCTAAATTGAATTTTTTAAGGGTTTTTATCATTTTATTTAACTTGTTTTGAAACGAATGAATTTTTTGTAATTGATGTGAGTTACTGAATGATAGTCCAACGTTTTACAAAAAATAAGTCAGAAGTATTGGAAAAAAATGCAAACTTTGATGTCGCATATCTCCATAACTTTTGATATTAGGTCATAATGGCTTGAACATTTTCGACTCATAATCAAGGCAGGAATATAGTCCTGCGAGGTTATTAATGTTTTACAAATAACCCTGTATATTCTGTTTCTCTCTTTATGCACTAAGGTGGTTGTACCGGTTGGCGTGTTATTTAATGAAACTCATGTTAAAAATCATGTTGTATTTAAAGTGATTTAAATACAACATGATTTTGTTTTTTTAATGTAATATGTCAAACCGCAAAGTGATTGCATTCTACAAAAAAAAATCACTCTGCTCTACTTCTCTAAGCACTTCTTCGGCATATGAATAATACTTGCGGACTCAAAACTATACCCTTCTATCTTATTATTATTTATAAACAATAATATTATAAAAGTAGTACCCGGCGCGTTACTGTGGAAAAAAGTAACCCATAAAAAACAAGTTTTTATTATACTCCCTTTCTTTGTAAAATATGACAACAATTAAAGACGAATTAAAACATATAACATAACACTAATCTTACAGGAATTTAATATATTTCTAAAATGTCAGATGTTTTGAGCTTTGATAAGACACTTCATGCTTTGAAGATTAAATTCTAAAAACATGTGTCAGTCAATTTAGATTTTCAAAATTCGTAGTGAAGTACCTATTACCTAATTCAAATTTAGAAAATATTCCGCGACGTTATCGGGCCGCCGTTGCTAGTAAGCAAACTTTTCTAATGATTCCAATTTGAAAAAACCAATAAAATTTCTAAAATTCCGAAATTATACTATAATTATTAATTTTTTTTAACGAAAATTTGATAGATCTTCTTGATCGTCGCCAGGAGTCTACTTGCCAAGTTTCAGCTTGATTGGATCACGGGAAAAAGGTGAAAAATCGATCCAAAGCTTTTTTTGACGGCAAGTCGGCAAGCAAGCAGACGCCACGAGTTAATATAAAGGGAATAAAAAAAAGAACGCACACGGCTCTAATATGTTTAATTTTACAATGGTTGTGGGTATTCAATATTGCTGTTTCTCAAAAAAATCATTTTTTTAGTTGTCACAGATGTGACATCTGTAGATTTGTACAGAAAATATAACAGGGAGGGAGAAAAGTTCGTTACCTGCCAGTTCCTAAAGAATAAGATTGCTAATTTTGTGTCCTATCGGTCGAACGGTATAAATTTGCATCGGAAATATATCAGGGGGAGGAGAATGGGTGAAAATTGCAGGGGAAAATATCGTCTATGTTACCCGCCGGGTCTTAATGAATAAGTTTCCAAATTTTGAGTCCGATCGGTCTAATGGTACAGATTTGCACTGTAATTATATCAGAAGGATGGGATGGGGTAAAAGTGGCGGGGGAAATATCCTTAAGCATACTTATGCAAAATTTGAGTCGAATCGGACAAACGGTGTAGATTTGTATAGAGAATAGACAGACAGATAGAAAGACAGACATTGAGTTTTTATAGGTATAGATATCGCGATACGATTGGCTGCACTTTTTCATCTGTTCAAACGTTTTATTTAAGCAAAGTCGACCGAATGTTATCAAAAAATTTGAATTTGAAAAATGTTATATCTAAATATTAGGTCCTTACATATGAAATTGACGTTTAGTATGGGAGGAACATAAAGCCGATTTTTTTTATTATAATATATTTATTTAATCAAAGTATGTACCATTGCTATCTATGCACTTTTGCCATCTCATAGGTAGTTCATCGATCCCTTTACTTAAAAAACCATTCGGACGGGAATCGATAAAATCTTTGAAGGCGGTTTGGACTGCCCCATCGGAGTTGAATTTTTTCCTTTGCAAGAAGTTATCCAAATTTCGAAAAAAAATGTAATCTATTGGGGCAAGGTCCGGAGAGTACGGTGGATGTCTTAGACATTCCAATTGAAGCTCCTCTAATTTGGTAGCCGTCTGTTGTGCAGTGTGTGGTCTAGCGTTATCATGAAGCAGCAGTGGCCTAGAGCGATTAACCAGCCTCGGTTGTTTAGCAGCTAGCTTTTCCATCATGGTTTGCAGTTGCTGACAATAGACATCTGCCGTAATCGTCTGGCCAGATTTAAGAAAGCGGTAGTGAACGACACCAGCACTAGTCCACCAAACGCTCACAAGTAACTTTTTTGGAGTCAATTTTTGCTTGGGGCATGGTTTGGCTGGTTCGGCAGGGTCCAGCCATTGCGATGAGCACTTCCGATTATCGTACAGGATCCACTTTTCATCACAGGTAATGATTCGATTTAACATCCCTTCATTATTGTGCCGGTTGAGTAATGCAACGCAGCAGTCAACGCGCGTTTGTTGATTTGCTTCACTCAATTCGTGAGGTACCCACCTTTCAAGCTTTTTCACCTTACCAATTTGCTTCAAGTGGATTAAAACAGTTTTATCACTAACACCGCAGCCTGCAGCTAACTCGGATGTGGTTTGCGATGGATCCGCTTCCACAATAGCCTTTAATTCTTCATTATCAACTTGGTCTCCGGCCGTCCACGGGGCTTGTTCTGCAGGTCGAAATTTTCAGAACGAAAACGTTGGAACCAAAAACGCACTGTGTTTTCTTTTGCGGCACCGTCGCCATACACATCATTAATCCTTCGAGCCGTTTCTGCAGCCTGGTGCTACGGTGGAACTCGTACTCGTAAATAACGCGATATTTCAAGTTTTTCATTTTGTAAACTGAGTGACGCAAAGAAAAAAACAATTGAGGAAAAAACAAATGAATTATAATTTTCAAAACACAAATACATGAGTAAATAGCTGTATAAATTTGGATTTGGAATTCCTAACCAAAGAGAAGATATTTGAGATCAAATTTGCCAGTACGGCAAAACGTGAATTTCATATGTAAGGACCTAATATTCATCAATATTGAAAGGATGGGTACCTACGCCTTTTTTCAAATAATTTTTGCGAATTCAAATGCAACGTTGTGTCAAAAAGAACTTCAGGAGATTTATGATTTTGGACAATTGAAAATTTACATTTTTATTTATATAAATTAATAATAGGTATTTGAAAACAAATTAGGTATACCATAAAATCCTCGTACTTGAATATAACTTTATGCTGAAATTTAAAGCAACCGATGAAGAACTTTCAGAGATTATCGATTTTGTACAAATGAACATCTATGTTTTTATATGTATAGATTACACCCCTACTTAAGGCAGAAGCCACATTTAAACTGTTGCCATATTGTACCGAAAACAAACAAATATTTCTCTCTTTTCTTGCACCAAAAGTCAACAACAACTTTCATGCCATCCTAAAAGGCTTTAGCCCTAGTCTAATATATTTTACGGCTAAAGTTAAGTTGGTGAAGAAATTAGTCCAAAAACCTTTTAAGAAATCAGACACGATACTTACAAAGAATTTGCAAAAGTTACATATTGCATTGTTACTGATCCTATTTATTATTTTCACCTTAATTTTAAATAAGATTTTATGTACTGTACTACTGATTATTATTTTTTTAATTAAACTATATTGCATTATTTATTTAACTGAAAACCACCGTTAGTTATTATACAGTAACAACCATATTACCATATACAGTAACCCTCTGAGGCATCCCGTCTACTGATTAATGCATTTGTTATATCACGTTTGGTCTATTGCAATGGTATCTACGCTGGCCTACCGATGTTTCGGCTCGATAGACTAAAATCTATTCTAAACGCTGCAGGACGGATAATAACATGTGGAATGTTAAAATTCTCGCACATAACAGTTTTCCTGAGGGAGTAGAGTTCAAACTGTGTTGGTGTCAAACTTGTTTGATGTACAAGGCAACTAACATCATGGCGCCTCTGTATCTTCAGGAGCTCTGAAGATACATTCCAGACAACATAAATGGAAGACTGAAATGAACTCTCCGGTCAGCGTCTACTTCAGCGGTAGGAAGGGTTGTGGAACCGGCAAGTCAGTGCCAGAAAACTAGGTTCAGCGAATGGGCTGGTAAGGCGATATAATAGACAATTGTATACACCTCTCAAAATGATAATTAATTTAACATCTATTAAAAACTATAATAACCTTTCCTGGAGGCATATTTCGAGTTTTTCCAATATATGTCATAAATGACGCTGCTTCTGTAAGGCTGAAACTCGCCGTTAGATGGCGTTAGTCAGCCTACGCACCGGGAGTTCAAACGAGACAGTGCTCGCGTTGGCGGAAGAAACGAATTTGAATTTTGCCTCCGAATTACGAAAAGAAGAAAAAAAAAATGCTCTCGTTTTTTTTCTACTGGAATGTGTATTTTTTCGCATCGAACGAACGGATTATAATTGATTAGTAAATACCTATTGTAATCATATTTTTTCCGGGATTTTCACCAGTTTATATTCTTTCACGTGTTTCAAACTTTCAAACTAGTACAAGATAATGATGTCAATGATATTCTGTTAATCAAAATTTTATTTATTTTCACATAATTTTTTGCTGTTAATTATTGATTGGTAGTTTATACTAGCAAGTCCTTATAGCGTGCATGTTATGAAAATAAAATAAAAACATTCTCATTTTGATCATATTTATATGTCACGTGTCGTGGCTGCAGGGGGAATTAATGAAAACGCTGGGATTTAATACAGGATTTATTGAATACCGATTAATTAATTAAACTAACGTACAAGATCACTTATCGCTTTTAAATGTAAGCTATTTCTTAAATTAAACTGTTTCGCAATTTATCACTCGTAAATATACACTATTTTCACTGTTCACTAGAATATTCCATCAATTTCCGCACTTGTTGATTTCGCTTCGATTTATCTCGCCACGTAAGAACTTTCTAGAATCGCTGTC
>JADDOH010017312.1:0-35394 GCA_016648135.1 Agrypnia vestita
GCTTTGGACAAAAGGCAGAAAGGCGATGCCTTTGCACTCAGGTTCTGTATGTTTTTCAGGGCGAACAGACCTCGTACTTACGACGCGTTGTATCTGTCGCTTCTGGTAACCATTGCCTTCCAGTGCGTCGCTGAGTGTTATCATTTCCTCCTGTAGATATTCATCTTGGCATATCCTTTTGGCCCTCGTGGCCAAAGTGTTGACAAGACCTCTTTTTTGAGCAGGATGATGGTGGGAATTCGCATGTAGATAACGGTTATAGATGATAGATATAGGATAGATGCGAGACAAATACGTACTGATATCATTCTTAAAACCAATATCAAACTACTTTGAGTCTCTTCTCATCTATTAGTAAACAAATAAAAATCAGTTCTGCGTTCTATCACTTACGCCGTATTTAATAAATTCATTGAAGCATCTCAACTGAAGCAACAAAATTATTAATAAACGCATATGTTATTACGCTACTGCTCACAAGAACAACTCTAATGTTATCTATCTCTATCAAGTCTCCCTAAACTGAAAATAAATAAACTACAATCCATTTGAAATGCCGCTGCAATATTTATTAACGGTGTTTCAAAGTAAGCGCATACCTGACACCATCTTCAAGACCTTCACTGGTTTAAATATCAGGAGATGATTGAAAATAATTTGAACCTCACAATATTTAAAGCCTTTCAATATATGGCCCTTAAATATTATATGAATATTACCGACTTCTGCATTTCATTTGCCGCCAATAATTAGCAGTTAATATTTCGCTCAGTATCCAAGTCATCAATACAAGTAGGTTAGTTGAAGCAAATTGCGTCCACAAAGCTAATTTTGAATGACTGTTCCTACACGTGGATGGATTCCATAACAAAGCTTTCAAACAAAGTGAGATAAATCGATAGCTTCCCGTGCAAAGTTCAAAAAATCACGCACTTACATATTTAAACAATCAATTATCATTTTCACAAAAGCGCGCTTTTAAGATTTAAATATTACAATTATTTATATACTAAATTAATAAAAATGAATACGATCAATTATCTAGTAGTTTTTACGTAATAATGTGAAATTTTCATAGAATAAATCACTACAAAACATCCGCTACGCCGCCGCCGCACCGTAGACGCGGTTACCTCTACGCCAGAAATTCCCCTGTAGTTCATTTTAGCTCGGAATGTTCCTCCCTGTCGGCAGCGGGCGTGTTTATATTGCAACACGACTCGGGTCCTACTCGTAAACTTTTATGTGTACCGTGTACCGCACAGCTTCCCTTAGACATTTTCATCGCTGGATTTCATAAAATTCTCATTAAGTTCCTACGTACCTATATACGTTTCGAGTAAATGTAAATAGATTTCCTTTATGTGCGTACTCTAATCTACTAGATTTGTAAGGTGTGTATTCATGCACGTATTTTTATTCCATTTTTGTTAAAATCCTGGCGCTTTCAACGATCATAAATATACATGCACGTATGAGGTTTGATCAAAAAATACGCGGAATTTTTGTTTTCTCATTTTTTGTTTATTAATCTATTAATATTATTTTTCCCCTTGATAAAAAATCACCTCAGATATAATACGCTTGTTCCATTGCTAATTACAATATTCACACTTCTGGAATGTAATTTTCTGTTCGGCATTTAGCTACGATTTTGTCTTCTCTATTTTTCCATTTTTTTCAAAACGTCTTTATTTCATGTTTTTTGCATTTTTGGGAATACAAGAGAGTCGCAAAGGGCAAAAACGCACGCTAAGTTATCATAAATGTATTGTTTTGAGCTGGAAATATTGAAATATTTTATCATTTTTTCCCTATCCGCATTTTCAAACACGTAAATATTGATTGTGTTTAAGCTTTTTTATTTATATTCTACATATTTTTATCACTCAGTCATCTTGGTATCCCAGAATATAAAGAGGTTTCTACACGCGCGTATGACAAATAAGCTAGTAATTTTTATGCAAATTTATAATTAACCACGTTCTTATTAGGATGATAAAATCTGAGGATAAAAATGATATTTTCAGCAATCGTTTTTTTACTCGAGGGATTAAAAATAAAGTTTGATATCAGTCTGATTTGATTATGACAAGTGTCGCGCCAATAATATTTTAAATATACATAAATATTTCGCGACGTAAGAACCTTCCAGATTATTCGCTGTCGAATTATCGCTCGCCTGGCCACACTGGCCTTCGCCGCTCACAGCTGCCTTCGCTTCGGTTTCGCTGTCAAGCGCGCTAAGAAAAATAACAACGTTACTCTCGCGCGCGGCCCTATTTATATCTGGATAATGCTTTTATTGAACCCTCTAGGCGTTCCTAGTGTTACGATTAAGATGCTTCTGGATGTTTCTCGAAAGCCGTAGATTACCCTAAGCCGTTATGGAATCTTCGATTGTGTTGTTGTGACACGTGACAGAAGTGCGCAATTCTTTTTAGCCTCGTTACAATATGTTACATTGCAGTTAACCAGGATTTTAAATGATTTCTTTAAAAAAATGATATTATTAACGGGTAAATTATTACAAGACTATTGAATAATTATATATGAGCAAACTTTCTTTCAGTTCACACTGCCAATGAGAATTTTGATATTGTTAACAAAATTAATAAAAATTTCCTAGAATCACGTTGACTATGGAAAATACCTAATATAATAACAAAAAGATTATCAACATGTCGTTTATGAATTTGACAGATAGTTCTGGTGTCGTATGATAATACAATATTTAATAATTTGATGATAATTAGGAGGATGACAAGTTACATATTACAATTTTTGTGGTTGAGTAATTAGAAACACTTTTAAATAAAATCCAGAGATATCAAAAATAATAATTTCGTAGTCTATACGTCTATCTCTCTCTCTATCTCCATGATTTCGTGTAACTTCCGTTATTTATTTCGAATTCACGGCTTAAAAGAACGAATGAAACGACCGGAGATGGGGCTTGAACCCCGGGCCGGCAAATCCGAAGGCGGCAACGATAGCGATGTTGCCATCGTCAAGCCTGCATTACCCGCAAAAAATATAGTACATGTAGGACTTAGCAAAGATACGAACCATTTAACGTTCCACCCAATGGCCAGTTCTAAGAATAAAACATTAAACTGACGGCAGAGGAAATATGTAAAAAGAATTTTAAATATTTTAATAAAAATTGTTATAAATATTTCATGGGTGTCAGCTACAAATAATTAAAAGTATCGTCATTTTTTAAGGGTTATGGCTAGTGTTATAACTAAATAAATATAAGCACTGCGCACGACTAGAGTGCATGGGTTAGAAAGTAAACGACATCTATCGTGAGGCACACAGCTGTCCTCGCAGCACGTGTTGCAAAAAAGTTTTGTTGGAAGTTTATATTTTATTGTCAAATAACTCTAAACTATATACTTATATTAAAACTAGCCGTACACACGTGATGAATCACGGAGATAGCGTAAATTAATGGTTCGCGTCTTAGCTAAGTCCTATTTTTAAAATGTGTAGTATATATAGTATATTTGTGACGGGCCACGAAGAAGCGATGGTGGTAATGTTGTCGTTTTGACTCATAATCAAGGCTGGGATTTAGTCCTGTAAGGCTATCCATATTTTATAAATAACCTTGTATGCATGCTAGACATGGCACATGTACAAAGAAAAACCGCGGAAAAGAAACCGAATATTTTAAAAATAAATTCTCCAACAAATAATTTTATCGTAGACGATAATTTAGTGTCAAGTGATCATTATTCAAATTTATTCAGAGATAATATAAACATCGCTGTTTATCAAATACCAACAAAAATAATTTTGATTTTCGCCATTTCTTGAGCTACCTAAAGAAGGCTTTTCTAATCTCGAGCCAATGAATACGTATACGTAACACAAAGGAATCAATCTAAGTTTAAGATAAGATTTATTAGTCGGCAAATTAATTCTTCCTTGTTGCTGAAGAACCGCCTGAATTTTCTTGCGTTTTTGGGATCAAAGTTTGTCTAACTTATTGTTGTGAAATATTTGCTAATTTATGGAGATATAAATTTAATCAGTCATTCATAGAGTACAAAACACCACTTGCAACACTTTTCATCGGGTTGATTACTGAAACAAAATTAAAATAAAATAAAATAATAAATAATGAGTAATAAATAACAATATTATATTTTTTTATAAATATTAACGAAAAGAAAACGCAAAATAGTTAACACTCTGTTGCGATAACCACATACTTTTACGTAGGATAATTGACAGCAGTCCTTTTTAAATATTGACACTCCAGGATAAGCGAATGGACATAAGCAGAGTATCTTGTGCGTGCTTTCTATGCCTACAGAGAGGATTGAAAAATTACACATATAAAGGATATTGCTAATAAACTCCAAAAAATCAAAAATAGATGTCTCATTAGTGACATCTGTGGTCATGTCGGGGGAATGAAAAATCTTTGGTTGCCGGCCGCGCGGAGGATTGTTGCAACACATAAACGAAACAAGCCGTATAATTTAAATAAATGTATACAACGTCCAAAAATTGAGCAGACGTGGTATTCTATCATGGGTGGAAATGGCGAACGTTACATTGTGTAAAGTGATCACTTAAGCCAACCGTATGGTAGGTCGTAAGCCCTACCATACGGTTGGCTTACACCCAAAGACTTCTATACCTACTTTCCTGTAAACATATAATTTCATCTGTGTGAGATATCTTTAATATGTTGATTGATTAAATCTTCCCTACTTATCTGAATACTGAATACATACTGAAAACTGGGTAACCGGGTACAATGGCGCCAAAAAGTACACTGCTCTGGGGAAACAGAAGAAAGAGAAAGGAAAAGTAATGGCGGTTCCAGAAAAGGTCTCCTCGTCCACGCTCCGACACACAATAAATAACATGGCAAACGTTATCCTCGCAACGAAGGACCTCCGAAGAAGAAGATTATTATTTTAATTTTTTTTTAATTATTTAAATACTTCGTCAATACTAGTATACAAAATAAATATTATTTTCTATAAATACAATATTTATAAATGGCGTTAAACTTACACAAAGCAAATTGAAATGAATATCAAAATACATTTTTTATCTATACCTTATTCATTAACAAAATTTTAACAGATTGAGACATTTTTTTTATATAATAGAAAAAAGAATTTAATTAGGCAAAAATTAAAAGTAAATCAATTATTCTTTGTTACGGGTTCCGTGGATGAAATAATTAACAATAATGAACAACTAAAAAAAATAAAAATACCAAAAACACATTACAACATTTTTCAATAAAGCCCGATTATGTAAAAAAGGGTACATTTTCCTGGTTTGAATATTTATTCTTTGCTAATTACATTACCCTTGATTATTCTTTATAACTTTAATGAAGTAATTAACAATATTTGATAACAAGAAACAACAAAGAAACCCACAAAACAAAACAAAACTTTTCAATAATGCCGGTTTGTGTAACTACACAATACATTTTGCTGATGGATAACTAATTATTTCACATTGAATAGAATTGTCAAACAGCTAATTAATTTGAAAATTTACTGTCCAGTTATTTATCAATTAATTTTAACACAAAACCATGTGTAAAACTTGGTGGTTAAATGGCTTTTTTAAATTAAAAAATGTATTAATTTATACCGTATGTTATATTAATTAAAATTCATTATTTTTCCCTTCCAAAAATATGTATTTTTAGATATGTATTTAAATTAATATAAATAAGTCTAATTTAACCTTCGAAGAAGCGATGCTGAATTAATATTTGATATAAATAATTTTAAAGGATTAGACAAAGAATATAATATGTCTGGGGGATTGAATATTAGTTTTCACCTATAATCAACACTTTTCCCTCAATTTGAGGCAAATGAAATGAGTAGAAAAAATGAGTGGAAAAATGTGTTATTTTCATATATGAGAGGATTAGTAGCAAAGTGCCACTATCCAACAAAAGAAATAGGCATAGGTATACTGTATGTAACTGATTTTAAAAAGACCGAGCGGAGATTAAAAAACTAATATGCTTTTGATAGAATACTTTCAAAACATACAAACATGTTTTCAATTTCTTTTAAATTTTGTAATCGGCTTATATTCTCATCGTATGCAAAGTTGCGCTTTTGGGTTGTATTTTTTTTAAAATAGAGATGCGAACATGGAATACACGTCACATTAATATTCTTACTATTTTCAAACCAAGCTAAATGCTCATGCTGTGAACATAGGACTAACTTGCTGGTCTGGAGTAAAGTTCGAAACGGCGACCTTTGAATTACGAGGCGAAAGTCCTAACCACTAGACCAACAAGCTACTCATTTATCTTCGAATATTGGACAGAACTATAAAATCACTACTATATGGTATTATGTTTCTTTTCATCATCAGGTACCTATAATTTATACAAATAAATAGTAAAAAGTACAGCAAGTAACCAAACTAATATTTCTTTTGAAAATACTTTTACTATTCTCTGTTGCTTTTAAAGAAAACATAAAAAGATATATTAACTTACAAATAAACAATAATATTAGATATACAATCATTAATTAAAATAAATAATACCTAGAGTTCTCAAAAGACGAAGCAATTTACGTGGAAAAGTATGTATTCAAGCATTTTTTGGCGTCTATAATCTGTCAAAAGGCTGGCTTAAGTGATCACTATGCACAATGTAACGTTCACCAATTCCACTCATGATCAACCACACATCTATAAAAATTTTTGAAACCTGTAGGTATATGTGTTATTTATGTAACTTACTTGCATTATTGAGTACGCTACCGCATATTTTTTTACACACATACATACATAATTTATTTTTATTGATAATGATCCCTCTGGAGATTAAATTCAGTAACTGTGTTCTTAAAAGTTTGTACATACCCAAAAAATATTGTTAATAAACATTTCCTTATATACTTTTAAAAAAGTCATTACATTTGCCCACATATGCATATGATATACGCTATGTAGAGTTTTCTGGGCAATACAGCTATTCAAGGCATCTACGACATTAATTCTAATAACGACCGCAGCTATAGCATTAATAATCCCGAGAAGTGCAAGGCAGACTACCCCAAAAAACATAAAACAGACTCATGATCATTCATAAGATATATTTGTAATTTTTTGAGTGAGTTTTGTTAAAAACTAAATTTGTTGACATTTTAATTATTTATTTTTATTATCATGATAGAGGAAAGGAAACATTATTATGACGTGATGTATGCTATCTGTTCATTTGCAGTGTAAGAGAATAAGATGCAATGATTCTAGAATGTGTAAATATGGATAAAACTTGGCTATAAATCTAACGGTAATATGTTTTTGCTATAATGAAATTCTAATCCATAAATTGATGTTTCTTATATTAATTCTGTATTAATATATTTATGTTTAAAGAGTAGAATTAGTTTCAATACTGGTGAAATAAAATAAAATTCTACCCAGGAGACATCAAATCAATTACGAAATCATTTACAAAAATAATTTTTAAAGAGCTTAATAAGAATTATTTCAATCTCTTTTCTCCCTGTTTTAAATATAAATTCATTATTATACACCATTCTTTGTACAAATCATGAAATAAAAATATTAATAAATCAGTATACTTCTCAATTGTCTCCTAATTTTATAATGGTTCCTTCACTATTATGTCAAAATGAATCGTTATACAAACAATTATATATAATCATTGTTATGGATTCAATTTTATTTTGTACTACTTAGATTAATGCAAATATATACTTTACACGTGTAATAGTCCTTCTCTATACACGAGTCTCTGACTCTCATAGAGATAGTAAAATAAATTGTATAAATTTGTATTAATTGGTAAAATTGGATTAATTCGTAAAAAGAACAAAAAATTACCGAACGTTTTGTTTCATTGCCAATATTTATTAAAAAAACAATTGAATAGCTTGTTAGACTAGTGGTTAGGAATTTGCCTAGTGATCCAGTGGTCGGTAATTCCAACCCCATTCCGGGAGAGTAGAAAGCTAGTACTATTTTCATAGAACAAGCGTTTAGCTATGTTTGCAAAATAGTAATAATATTTTCGTGGGTTCGCGGAGGTGGGATGCAAAACAAACACTTAAAATGAATTAAACTTTTATTTATTAACCAAGTCACTGGACACAAATTTAACTGAAACACTATTAGCACTAATCGTCACTTGAGAATGTTCCACACATAGGTCTATTTATATATCACACAGATTTGTTTGTCTGTTTGTCTTCGCTTTTATGGTCAATCGCACGGTTTCACAATTCCCTTCTGTAGTCTTCTGTGGTCTGGAATATTTTTGTGTATTCTATCGCTTTCCACATTATTTAAAAACTCTTATACTGTTCGTAAAGCTTCGATTGTGTGTGATTCTTTACGTTTTTAGAATCTCATGACTTATATGCACCACGTATTCCGTGATTGCAAAAAAAAAGAAAAAAAATCTAGAATGTTGTACATAGTTGATATTCTCTGGTAGTGTATTTATTATAATTTTTTAAATTTTACATTTTTCTTAACTTTAAACACAGTTTTTTGTCTATATGAAATATATAAAAAAGTATTTTTACCAATATTTTTTTTATATCATGTTCAATACACATCTCCTGTTTCTTTTATTTCAATAAAACAAAACTATATACTAAAATATGTTTCCACCTTTTATTTCCACGGATCGACAGAGAAGATAAATCACCGCACTCTTCTCTCCTGCCACCATATGTCTCGCCTCATCCGCATTCAAACACTCGGAGATTTATGGGGATTAATTTTTATTCGCTTTATCCCGACCATTTATTTGGTCAAGTGGTCTAGACACACCTGTTCCACTTCGCCCGATTTTGGCCTGTGAAGTCAGTGAATTCGAGCTGGGATAGGCATGTACTCCTGCAATTTAAGGTCCAAAGTCCTATGGTAATTATACTCACAGTCTGTATGAAACTTGATATGAGCGAACCTAACCAATCAGATGCCAGAAACGCGCAACACTTCCCCGTGCTACTCCTGCCATCTTCAGCCAGCCTGCCTTTCCATCTTTGATCGTTCAACTATTAGCAGCATTTAATCTTGTAATTTAAAAAAATATTTGATTGTGAGTATTATTCTTATTGCTTATTTACTTTTAATTCTCTTATTCATTTGGTACATGACATATTTCAAATACTACGCGATACATTATATGAATATTGGATGATTCTCCAGGTAGGGTGGGTTCTTTTTACACTAGTGGAATGGCATTAGTGATTCTCAATTCAATGTGGAAAATATATAAGAAACCTAAGAAACCAAAAGTCCTATACTGTCTTTATCGAAGCTTGTCTGACAGTTTCATCATGTACAGGCCCACTACAACGCAGAACCTCAATATACTCGAATATTGAGAATGTAGTGAAAGGGCTCTATGAGCTCACTACTACCGGAGATAGAATGAAAAGCTTCACCAGTGTGTTGCGTCGTGTAGTGATAAAATCAGAAGGCATATTCATGTACGAAGGGAACTTGTCTTCAATATCCGGACTCCTTTCGGTATTCGAAGTTTATAACTAGGTACGTCGCCCTGTAAGCAACAGAGTTATGTTAGGTATTGTACGTAGCAAGTTTCATTGATTATGTATGTACAGAATGAAAAGCAATTCACAAATTCACACTGAATAAACCTAAGTATTTTACAAAATTTTAGAGGTCAATAATTTCCGATACAGATTTATTGTTAATGGATTATTGTTAATGGATGGCGATTATTGTTAATGGAGTTTTCGAATATGATATGGTTTTTTAATCCTGTGAAATCTTATTATTTGGCATTTGTTAATGTTTAGGTAGGTAGAGTTTATTGATTTTATATTTTACACCATATATTAAGATTATTGAGATTGTGTTAAACTATTAAACAACATTGAAGACTATTGATTGCTCTGAATAATTTTAAATCATCAGCATTATCTTTAGGGAATAGTGTAACTTATGGGCAAGATAGAGGGTCGTAGAGGTGTTGGAAGGAGACAAATTTCCTGGCTCCGCAATATACGCGACTGGACGAGCATAAGAAGTGTTGGAGAGCTGTTTCGTGCTGCCCAGGACAGGGACGCTTTCTCTCGGGTGATAGTCAACGTTGGGGGGACCTGACATGACACCAAAAGAAGAAGAAGTAACTTATGACATGAAAGTAAGAAGAATAAAGTAAGAATAGATAATCATCAGGAGTATATTCACAGATTCATTTCACATGAATTGAGAGATTCACAGGATGTGGTTATAATATAAATATTACATGTGATTAAACATGTTTATAAAATAATATAATCCAATACCTACTTCCATATATAATTTTTAGTATTCAAACAGTCGTCACATCTCCATAATGCACCTTAACGACCGCATTTTTATCGCATTCGTTTAATTTCTTATAATTTGTTATTTGTTATTTTTTTGCCAATTCCAGGTTTTACCATTGTCGTCAGATCTCCACAATGAAAAATAGGTAGTGTTGCTTCGTACTTCAGGTAGTCGTGTTTCCTGTTTTCCTTTTGGCCATAGTGACTAGCATTCCGGGCACCATTTACGATATTTCCCGCAGTCCCCCCTTTTGATGCAGAGAAGAAATATGCAGGCTTCGGTCCGGAGAAATTTTGGTCCGAGACAGGGATGCCTGAAGAACCTTTGTAATGGCGGCAGTGGCGTAACTGCGCCAATGCAGTAAAGGCGGTGCATTGGTTTCCGCCCAGCAAAACCTTTATTTTGTGTACTTTTCTCAGGGATAATATGGAATCATAATATTTTTAATCCATCACAACACTAAGCGGAATAGAGTGCAATTTTTAGTAAATCATTTCATATAATGATAAAGAGCAAACCTTTTCACACATATGGAAATAAAATTGTTTTTTACTTAAAAATTTAAAAAAATTATTTTCGCTTTTGCATTTTGTTTTATAAAAGCATTATCAATCCCTCACAAAAATTAAAAATGTACAGCTAAAAATCAGGTGGTTTAATTTCCATATGTGTTATTATGGAGTTTTATAAACTTACTGTCAACTTACGTTAATACCGCCCTAAAGGTATCCATTTCACAATTTATCATTAATTAAAAAAATATATATTTTTTTAATTTATCAAAAAATGTAAGTACTAACGACAAATAACTGTTCCGTTTTTGATCTTTAAATGGCTTATTTTCATTTCCACCCTCTTGTAATATTTTTTCATCATATTTTTTTGGGATATGCGATATTTTATTTATAGAACTTTGTTGTTTGTGTTATGTTTATTTTAATAGTCTACTCATAATGAATTTAAAAAAATATGTATTAGTTATATTTTATTGTATCTTAAAATGAATGGAGACAAATTGAATTTAAAAAAGAATTAATACATCAAGTACAAAGTCTAATAGAACTCAATATTCGTTTTATAGGTGACCTTTTTCAATTTGCCTTTATCAGTAAATATTGTTATTCTCGCATTTGTACATGCAAAATTATTTGATACATCTTCTAATTTTTTTTAGTAAACTAAAAGAAATGTAGTTTTTAAAAGAATTCATAGCTTTGTTATAAAAAAATAGGATATATCATTGATTGTATAAGATAACTACAATCGACATATTTTAAAGAAAGCAATACGAAAGAATAATATATTACGGAAGATAGCGTATGAAATCGTTTTTCGACGATACCGCTCCATGAAGTTTTATGACTATAGCGAAAATTCAGCAACCAAATTTGGTTTGAGTTTCAAGTTGAATGATTTTAGACCGTGTGATAAATCTTAATTCAATTGTAAATCAAAATAATTCAGATTATTTCATGTCCTGGTGTTTGCTTTTCTGTCTTGTACAAATTTCATTTTATTTTCTACGCATAATGAGTACGTTCAATTTTTCGTATACTCCATGTCAAATGATATATTTTAATAAAAAGGGAAGATTGTCATGGATCTATGTATATATATAGATAAATACCTGCTACTTATATAAGCATAGTTTGGCTAATTAAGCGTTGTTAAAATAATTAATATTGTGCAATTGGAGTATGTGGCCTAAAACTTTCTAAATGTTGAGAATACTTTTTTAATTGAGTATATATAATTTAACCTGAACATATGTGATAAAATCTACGCCTCAAACGTCTTATAAGATTAAAACAATACAGAAAATTAAATAAAAATATTTTTTCTGCTATTTGTGAAATATTTGTAATATAATATTTATGTTATCTCAAATATAAAGTGAAAACTATTTCTATCTTATGCTTTGAAAACTCTGGAACGGTGTGCTTAGGTGACGTTAAATTAACGTTTTAATTAAAGTATTTTCACCTGGCAGTATTATTTCCATTAATATATTAAAAAATAAGAGAAGACGCCATTTTGTTTGATCCATGTCTTTTGATTTTTCAATAAGAAGAAAGATTTCGATTACTTTGTTAAAATATCTTGAGTTTCGCTTCGAATAAATAATTTGTGATAACACGATTTGTTTCAGAATTTTTTCCTGCAAGCATCTTTTCGCACTTTTCAGAGAAAATTAAATACATATTAAATAATGTTCATTGGTATAAAATTAGCGGAGAAGTCATCGAGTTTCTAAGTTAAGCATGTTATATTAAAAATACACATAATTACAGACACTATTTTTACAGGATGTACTATGAAATCCAAATGAATCTCGAATGACAGGTATTCTTCTAGAAAACTCGGCCCAATGTACAACGAAAGTTGACAGAATTAAATAGAACTTAATATTGGCTTCTGTGCTCATAAAAATTCCAAAGTGTGAAATGCGCCAATAAATGACGCCGCTGCGGACGGCATTCTATTTTATAATTATGTCATCTATTGACACATTTCATACTTTGGAATTTTTATTTTTAAATATTAATTAAGGTGTTTTTATTAAAAAAAAACCTTTATTAAGTGAGTAAGATCTCAAAATACGGGAATAAATAGAATATACTGTTTAAAAGCATCTTTTTATATAAATTATAAGCGTTTTAAAATCAAGAAAAAACGTAAAAATTTCTTGCAAATTTAAAACATTGTAAATTTATTAATATTGAATATTTTCTAATTTCCTTAGTAAGAATTATAGATAATAAAGTATACTTTATACGTCAAAAAACATATTATACATTCATTAAAACTTGGTGCCGCCTAGCACACTAAAAACGTTTTTTGGCCGCGGACTGTCGATTAATGCTTATATAGTATTAATTATTGCAAAAAATATTGAGTTTATTAATTTTATGTAAGAAAAAAGGTGTTATCTAAGTTATTTACTTAAAAAAATTGCGGTCTAGAATATATATTCTGATATAAATGAATAATCAAAACCCACATTTTCGTAAAAAAAAACGCCGAAATATGCATTTCCAGTGAATGTCCAGCCTTAGGCTTTGAGTTAAAAGACAATTTCATGATATAATATTTAAGATCGCACCACCACTGTGGTCATTGTACGTTTTCCGTTGGTAAGTATATGTTGCCCACTAACCTTCAATCATGTTTTATTTCTCGAAGGGGTAATCGTCAATCACACAAAGAATCCGTGTACACGATTCATCATTTTGTCGACGTGACGGATTGCGTAGTCAGAGCAGGCGACACCTTCCGTTTCCAGATACTTGTGGCAATATTTCAAGAGAAATTGAGTGGGATGGCACAAATCGATTTTTTTATATCCCGCGAATTAGGGATTCTCTCCCGATTTATTTTCCGGGAAGCGGAATAAATCGGAGGTTGCTTTAACACGATTCCACGCTCTCGAGCCCGTAACTCATGAACTTAAACGCCCAAATCCAGACAATGTATCCGCGGGCACGACGCGATGGTGGGGAGTACGCAAAAGATTGCAAATATATCAGAAAACCTACCGGGAATACAGACTAACAAAGGATAGGATCGTGATTCGAATGGCTTGTCGCGAAGTTGCGGAAAGCTCACTGAAAACCTAGAAATTCTTTATTATTTTTTCAATTGATTCGGCAACACTGTAGATTGACGTTTTCTAATATTGATTGTATTATTTGTATGTGTCTACTTATATTTTTTATTAACTACACCTACATGTTTCGGAAAAACCTTTCCATCGTCGGGGTGTTTAACAAATGTAAAAAAAAGTAACCCATAAAACTCAAGTTTTTATTATACTCCCTTTCTTTGTAAAAAAACCCATAAACCCATAAAAATCAAGTCTTTATTATAGTCCCTTTCTTTGTAAAATATAACAACAATTAAAGACGAATTAAAACATGTAACAGAACACTAAACTTACAGTTATTTAATATATTTCTAAAATGTCAGATGTTTTGAGCTTTGAAAATTAAATTCTAAAAACATTTGTCAGTCAATTTAGATTTTCGACATTCGTGGTGAAGTACCTATTATGTATACCGACGGAGTAATTCAAATTTAGAAAATATTCCGCGACTATATCGGGCCGCCGTTGCTAATCAAACTTTTCTAATGATTCCAATTTGAAAAAACCAATAAAATTTCTAAAAATCCGAAATTATACTATAATTTATTTTTTTAACGAAAATTTGATAGATCTTCTTGATCGTTGCCACGAGTCTACTTGCCAAGTTTCAGCTCGATTGGATCACGGGAAAAGGGTCAAAAATCGATCTAAATTTTTTCTGACGGCAAGCCGGCAAGCAAGCAAGCAGACGCTACGAGTTAATATAAAGGAAGTAATTATTAAAATTAAATGAAAGTCTTTTATTTCTTGTTTTTCTAGGTTCTTCTTGATTACTCACAATTTTTGGAATGTATTTTAGAATTAGGCTAATAGTTAAATTTAATCGATTATTAATAATATTTTGTTTACTATCTGTATGCTATACTAATTTCTAATAATTATAAATTATTCAATTTCAGACCAAAATTATTTATCTGTAAAATAGAAAGTCTTAAATTTCTATCAAAACCGTGATCATTTTCTAATGAATGATTTGAAAATTCCGAAAAACCATGATTATTCAGACATCTCAAATTCTATTTTACTCTTGATTTATTGACGATGGAAAGGTTTTTCCGAAACTTGTGGGTGTAATTATTAAAAAAATATACGTAGATACATAGAAGTAATACAATCAATATTTGGAAATTATTTTTTCACTAAATTACAGGTACAAAATTGATAAATTTCTTATAGATTTTTTTTCATACTACTTCCAATATAATTGAATTCCAATAATATTGAAGAAATGACCAGCAAAAAGCATCAGGCAATCATTTATATGAATGTATAGTACTGTCCCGCTAACCATAATAAATATTTTGGTTTTTTATTTTTACGTTTTACTTACACATTTTTTTGTACATGTATTAACTGTCGTCTGCCAAAATCTTTTGAACTCAAATGTCATAATATCCAAACCTTCTAATTTACTTAAATCTACATGTACAGAAAATATTTCAAGTTTGAAACTATAACGTAAGTCCGGTGGTCGCTGGCTCTTAGTTTATAAATAAATCATACAAAAGAGAAAAATATTTTCTCGACAATTAATAGAAAACTAACTACCCTAATAATTATTTTGATATTTCATTGATACTGGAACATAAGTTTAAATTTAAAGTAAAAGTGTTTTTTCATGATTTATTTCAGATAATGTATTTTAGTTTAAATTTAATTATTTCAGTTAAGTTGAAACTCAGACGATAAATTGAGGCAGTTATAAATTACGTGAATCTAATACTACAAAAACAGTAACTGAAAAATCGCAAACCAAGTGTTAATTAATAGAATTGGAAAACGTTCAAAACTTTCCCATTAACTTGAATATAGGGAAGTTCGGTTTGAAATAGCACACGCTGCAAATTTATAGGCAATAATTTGGCCGAGACCGTGGTGGTGCCAAGGGTACGTGAGACCCATTGATAACCTGTCAGACACGACCTACGCTGCCTGACCAGTACAATGTTGATGTACAGCTTTATTCTACGACGAATTTAAAATAGAGATTCGGCAGAAGTATATTTTTAAGGTTATTTGAACAAACCATTTTTCGAATCTACTTAAAATTAAAGTAAATTACGTTTCCTACAATATCTGCTTGGCAATAGTATTCATTTTAATATTGTCAGGTGTCGTGGTTGCAGGACGAATTAATGAAAACGCTGGGATTTAATACAGGATATATTGATTACTGAAATAATTAATTAATCGATCTACCAAGTCTCTTAACACTATTAATTAAATGGAAAGCTATTCCTTGAATTAAACTGTTTCGCAAATTTATCACTCGTAAATAGACACATTGTATTCGCTTTAACATTTTATCCACGATTCACTAGAATATTCCACTCAATTTCCGCACTTATTAATTTCGCTTCAGTTTATTTCGCTACGTAAGAACTTTGCAGAATATCGCTGTCGAATAACCGCTCGCTTGGCCAGCCTGGCTCGCAGCTCGTGACTGTTTTCGCTTCTATTATCGCTGTCAACGCGCACGGAAATAACTGACTCGTCGTTACTCCCGTGAGCCGTATTTATATTCGCTAATGCTGATGTCGAAATTCCCAGATGTTTCCAGCATTAACGAGAACTTCCTCGCGGTTTCCACACTTTTAGAGATGTTTCTTGCAAGCCGTAGATTTTGCTAGGCCGTTCTAGAATCTTCGATAGTATTGTAATAATTTCAAACAACTGTCACTTGACATGAGAGCGTGATTCTTTTTAGCCTCGTTACAATATATAGTAAAAATCACGGCCATATTCTAAATGGTTGACAGTGATATTTATGTTTTAAATTCATTTCAAAAATGAACTCGCCCATAACAATTGGGTTTTAGTAATTTTAGTGGATAAATTTGGCAGCATTAGCTGGAAATGACCACGTTAATTTTAAATCATTTGAAATTGTTGAAATTGAAATTGTGGCACGGTCTATTTTAATATTTGTCTTTTTCAGTGTTAGAGACCGGTTTTCTCAATAAAAAACCGGCGTCAATTCGCACATTTATTCTGGTAGAATAATAATATTACTAAGAAGATAATAATTAGAATAAGTTTTTCCCGCCACCGTAAGTCTTCCGAAGCAAGCAATTTTTTTACGAAATTGAAAAGAATTTAAACTAAAATAAATATAATAAGTTCTACCTACAAGTTAAGATCATTTTCAAACTATGGATGAACCATGTATAATCGATTCATTATGAATATGACAATAAAATAATCAAGCCATTATCAAACACAAGGATTATATTCATAAATGATAAATTTTTATGATTAGTTCCTGTGAGAATAAGAATCATAACATAAATCCAATGAAACCATATTATAACCAAAGTCGATTGTACGTTTTTATACACAGTTTTAAAATTAAAAATCAAACTAGAAGAACTCAATAATCATTATATCTATCAAAATTTTAATAACTTTAAATTTCCAAAAAAATTAAAATGGAGTTGTACAAATAAAATACAAATAAAATATATGCTTTTTATTTATACAGTGATACATTTTTTTTTCAAGAACTGGCGAAAAGTGTAGTGCAGTGTTCATATACCTATAAGTGGTTCATTTCCTCTAATGCACTGCTCGGGATATCATACATTTGAAAAAGTAGTACATTTCTCCTGACGCGCAAAAAGCCAGGCTTAGAACGAAAATGATTAAACATGATAAAATATGCCGCGCCATATATGGTTCCAACTTAACTGAGTAAATATTTTTGAGAGGTAAATTTATTAAGCAATCAATTTATTCTTATCTTTAACGCTGAATATATTGTAACGAGGCTAAAAAGAATCGGCGTAATCCAAGATCATGGTCCCATTGTATATACAATGAAAATGAGTATTTCACTATATAATTGAATGTCCTCATTACAAAACGAAAGATAATTAACGCTTAAATAATAAGTATTAAAGAAAATATTACACATATAAGTTTCTAAAATTTTATCATAATTTTGAATATCAGTCATTACTTTAAGAACCATGGAAAAGTGTATATGAAAGAAAAAGATATTCATCATATTTCTTTCGCCTAAAAAAAATATAAATTTGTCATGTAAACTTATACATTGTCTATGATTTACAGTTTTTCCTCAGATATTACCTACGAAATGTCAAAATACACAGTGCATTTTTCGAAAATTTAAAATGTAATGTCTTATTTAATACTTATTATTTAAACATAAATTATCTTTCATTCTGTTATTAACACATTTAATAATATAGTGTAATACTCATTTATATTATACATACGATGGGACCATGAACTTGGATTTAGCCAAAGAATCACGCAGTCATGTCAAGTGACAACACTATAGAAGATTCCAGACTAGCCTAGCGTAATCTACGGCTTTTGGGAAGCATCGAGAAACATCTATAAAAGCCTGGAAGCCAGAAGAAAGTTTTCGCAAACACAAGGAACGCCTAGAAGGCTCGATATCAGTATTAGCCAGATACAAATAAGATGCGTCCAGGAATAGAGTTGTTTTTAGCACGCTTGACAGCGATAACGGAAGTGAAGGCAGCCGCGAGCTGCGGGCCAGTGTGGCCAGCCGAGCGATAATTTGACAGCGAATAATCTGGAATGTTCTAATCAAGCGAAATCTATCGAATTATACGTGCGGAAATTGGATGGAATGTTCTAGTGAATTGTAATTAAAGTGATAAAGCGATTATAAAGTGTATATTTATCAGTGATCAATTTACAAAATAGTTTAATTAAAATAGCATTAAGTTAAATAGAGTTAAGGGACTTTGTACGTTTGTTTAATTAATTAATCAGTAATTAATAAATCCGTTTTTAATTTCTATGACAAGTGTAAATATGTATTTACAGGTGTTTTTCTACGGACTGTTTTCTTATATTACAGCACCCTGTGAGAGGCTTTTATTTTTGTATCCTCGATTCGAAAAGTCGATTACCTATTCATGCTCTACTTGCGAGGAGAACAGAAAGGTCGCAAAAAGCGCATTTAGATGTTCGACGCTTACTCGAGCGCTGTAATATTTATATTTCCATTCTAGTTACAGCCTTCATAAATTTGTATTTTGAACTTTGAAGGTTCCCCGCACACCCTCACTAAGTGGGGTGACCTTTTGTAAATTAAGTTTGAGGGGATTCCTCGCGTTGCTTTTTCGAAGTGTTTTTGGTGAACTAAATTAAACTTTGCATCACATTATTTTACTTAGGTATATTTTGCTATACTGATTAGGTTGTTGGGTAACATCCACCAGCGTATAGCTGTTTTTAAAATATAGCCATTCTCTAACATTAAGATAAGTTAAGAGAAGTCTTACGAAGATGAAATTATTTATATGAGAAACATTTATTGATTTTTTTTACAGGATGGCCCAGGGCTTACGACCTGTATTAGAAGGCTTAAATGATCACTTAATACGATGCAACGTTTACCAATAACAGATAAAAACATGAAATAAATAATAAAAATATGAAAAAAATAAAAAAAGAGAAGAGAACAATAAAATAAGAAAATGGATAAGTAAACACAATAAACATAAAAGTTATTAAAAAATCTTTGTATAAAATTAATTTTTGCAGCTTTGGAGCAGTTGTATTATAATATACTCGTATATATAAGTATAAATAAGATATATAAGAAAGAATATAGTAAAGACCTAGTAAAAAAGTAATAATATACATGAGAACTTTCTAACTAACTAACTTTCTAACTCTAATTAAGAAAGAAGAATAGAAAAGAAGAAGAAAATAAAATAGAAAGAATAAATAATTTCGTCTGTGTGTTTCGTCTATAATTTATCTTAATTAGTAAATCATCCCTTGGGAAACAAAATTCAGTACCTGATTCTCAGAACATACCTACATATAAAAATATCATTCTGTAATTTTTGGTTTTTTGCAGGTGATTTTACTTACTGAACCCATGAAATAAAGGGAAAATTGGGGTAAGTGGCAAGTTAAAGAATTATATTTTATTTTTTAAATTGGTTGAGCAACTTTGTAGATTGGCATTTAAAAAATAATAATTATAATTTGTTTTAATCTACTTATATTCATTAATTATACCTACATGTTTCGTAAAAAAACCTTTTTTATCATCAAGGCTTTTTATAAATGTCAAAATATCAAAATGAATGATGTCTTTTGTTTTTTGGTTACCCAAATAATTTAAATAAATATTATTATTATTGATTATTATATTTATAAAACACTCTGAGGATAGAAAGGTTTTTCCGAAACATGTAGGTGTAATTAATGAATATAAGTAGGTTAAAACAAATTTAAAATTAATTTTTTAAAATGTTAATCTACAAAGTTGCTCAACCAATTTTAAAAATAAAATATAATTCCTTAAATTGCCCTTTACCTCGATTTTCCCTATATATAGATTTAAACAAATAATAAAATTATTTTTTTAAATATATTTTAAACTAACAGTAAAGGTATTCTGGATACTGAAGCTATAATAATCTCAAAATTGCAAAAATAACACTAGAGTGACGCTATAATTATCCTTTTAAGTAAAAAAACAAAAAAATGGCAATTGTTGGAATCAATATTTACAGCTTCTTTTTTTTAAAGATCAGTCAATTGGCGGACAATATTGTAAAATTAATTTACCCAAGATACTAACAAGTGAAGTTAGTTATTTATAAAATCAAATTATCAAATACGTTTAGTAGAATCTGAAAAGAACTCTAAAAATTTTTGTGACCTTAAAGAAAGAAAGTGCATTGAATTTTTCTAGAAGTTGGTTTATGAGACCTTCAACAAAATATAGTGTTCCCATCGCAGATAATAAGCGTAAAAGTTTGTTAATAATACGATTTAACGCTGGACCTCCCGATGGAGATTGAGGAGATAACGATAACGTATCCTAATGAACTTTATCTTTATTAGTTGGTTGGGAGATGAGAACTATTAAGGTTAGGTATCTAATAAGGTAATAAGCAATAAAATCTTTCGGGTATCTCTACCAGCGAAACCTGATCCTTATGCCGTTGTAGACTGGAATTCTCTGGAGATTTTAACATGGAGAAGGCTTCGTGTAATTAATATAATTCCTTATCATGAAAATAAGGAGTAGACTTAATTTGGAACATTTATATAATATTATCGTGCATTTCTATAACCTTTTCATAATGATTTAATATATAATACTTTATATGGAGACGACATTACTATTGTATAACGTTTCGATAGTTTTAACGATCCCCGATCCTAACCTAACCATAACATCTAACTGCCTATGAGTTCACGTATTAAACACAAATATATTATGATGGCCCAGGACTTACAACCTGTATGAGCTGGCTTATGTGATCATTTTATGGAATGCAACGTTCATCAATTCCATCGTAAAAACATCGACACATTATCAAATTTTTAAAGTTCTGTATATGGTAAAATCTGAGAATTTTTCGTTTATTTGGATGGACTATGCTAGAGACATCTGTAGTCTTTCTCGTGTACACAGATTTTTGAAGCTGTTAATGATATCTTTATATTTTTTAAAATGGAGCAGTGTGTACTTCTTAATGTATTCATGAAATTCTTACCAATTATTTTAACATATTATGTACAAGAAGACGCTTGAAAATCAGTATTTTAAATTTTTTTACTCCTTTCTTAACTCAAACACCAGTACATATTTCAAAAATATTTTATATGCTGGTAAAAAGTCTTCCACACACGTTTTTCATATTCATAGCTTCGTCTCTGTGAGACTTCTATAATTTATCTTAATTAATTGATCATCTCTCAGGGAACAAAATCCAGTAACGTTCTTAATTTTCTTATAACATATCTACACATAAAAATATTGTTATCTTACTTAATTTTTACTTCTAATAATTTTAATTTTAAAAATTTGTATGGAAAGTACCCCATATGAACTGTTTCTAAAACATAATTATTGGAAATTCTAAGATATAAAAATATTTATGAAAAAATCTAAGTAATTTTTGTATATTCCTAGATACAGAAAAGAAGGATAAAACGAAATAACTTTATGTTGAAATTAGCATATCATATCATAATATATTCATATTTATAAATTCAATTTATTTTATTCAATATTTTCGATTTTGAATATTTATTGAATAAGTCAATTATATTTTGATGGAGTTATACTCGTATATAGAAGATACTCGCCTATTTTGATTGATTCAGATTATCATCTGATACATCAATAACACTATTTGATTGTTTGACTTGTATAGGTATTGAAGAAAGAATTGATTAAAAATTCATGGATGTTGTGGATAAGGAAAACTTGGTTCTACAAATTTGTCTACTTATTATTTATATATGTAATAAAATAAATATTTTATCCATTATAACCCATTTATTATTTTTATCTCGCACAGCAAAAGCTCTCAAACTCAAAATATATACAGTATGGAAGAATATGTGTGGAGCTTCTAGATCCATGCAAGTTTTAAGCATAAAAATCATTCTTATAATCAGTTATAATACTTTCAATTTTCCATGTTCTAAACTGTGAAAAAATAAGGTAAGACTCCATATTGTTTGATAAAATTTTAGTTTAATTAAAGTTAAAAAAAAATTACTTTAAATAAATTCATCAAATTAATTATTTAAATACGTTGATGAGTATATCAATGTCCGCTTTTTTTCGTGCGAGTATATTTTTTTTTCAGAGTTATTCAATCAAAAATAAAGTTAATATACGCAAGAAGATTATCAATGCAGCTAGTGTAAGTATGTAAATATTTCTTGGATAAGTTTTAATATAAACTTAAAACGATGCCTTTTCATCTTTTTAATGATCCAACAACTTTATTTGTCGGAGCCCGGAAATCCGACAAAATCCTTTTTCTACAACTACAGGAAATAATCCTTTTGAAATCGTATGGCGGGAGATGAAAAGGAGATTTCATAAATATTACGGCACAATTAGCTGATCTTTAACAAAGGCTTGCAAAATCCTCCGCTCCATTTAAACCACACAATGCGAAGGTTTATTTCGCAGAAGTTATTATGTGATAAATCGAATAACATCTGCCCTCCGGGCCATTAAATCAAAGGTTTCAGCTCAGACAGTCTTAGCTTTCCCGCTCATAAATTCTCATCACGTGGAAATCTCGAGGCAGGCAGACAATATGGAATACTTTAACCCTTCAGTCTAATTAGAAGTCTTCTTTAAGAGGTTTGTGTACGCCAAGAATCATCCTAAGCTATTCCATGAAAGTATTAATAAAAGTTATTTCGATGGATGATTCTGTACAACGATTAGATGGATAATTCTGTATAACAATAAATAGAAAACAAAAAATATATATAAATATATATACATTTATATATGTATGTTAAATCGAAAGCTTCCACGACCTCCGGACCCAAACGGTTGTACGCTTTTTGGAGAAGCAGCTCATCGACAAGGCGCCCTGAAGATGAGAAGTGAGATCTGTTAGAAACGTTGGCAGACGACTGGTCCTGACGACCAGAATTTGTGACCAGAATCCACACGCGGGTGACCCCCAAAGTAGTTAGAACTAGCACATTTATATATATATATAAATGTATATAAAATAGGCGAATTTTCTCGGTTATCCCGTTGTCTGTTGGTCTTCCTCAGAAGGACCATTGTACTCCCGTTGTTTCAAACAGATCACACTGTTCATTCTTCAGGGGGGGGAGGGTTGACTTGTCACTGAACTGAAGTGAGCCAAGTAAATCTAATTCGAATAATTTGGTTGTACTTTGTTTGCATTTCTTCTTAGAATTCTGCGTGTTTTTGGGA
The DNA here is from genome assembly GCA_016648135.1 of Agrypnia vestita. NCBI lineage: Eukaryota > Metazoa > Arthropoda > Insecta > Trichoptera > Phryganeidae > Agrypnia > Agrypnia vestita. The sequence goes on from JADDOH010017312.1 coordinate 23,715, forward strand.
AGTTTGGCAATTTATTTGACGCTAATGAATTTTTAATGTTTGTATTAATGGTGGGTGTTTTCTGTTTTCTGTTTTCTGAAAAGTTGATGTGTTTTTTAATATATTGAGCCAGGCGTTTGGTACTATCGTCTATGTAGTTTTAACTGTTGGATCTTTTGTATATTTCGATTGCTTCCCTATAGATCCATGCCGTATCAATATTTAAACTTGCAATCGTAGATGCTCCATCAAAATTGATCTTATGACTTTCTCTTATAGCATGCTGTGCTAGGTATCACGTGAATTTTTTGTTTTTGTACATCCACAGCATATTCGGCTATTCTGATGGCAGATCTTCCGGTTAGTTTGTCCAATGTAACTTGTATCGCAGGTGCGGCACGGTATCTCGTATATTACTTGGGATTCCAGAGGGACGATATCTTTTGTGTTTCTCAGAAGAGAAGCAATATTATTGTGTGTGTTGAATGTTGTTTTAATGTTGTGTCTTTTTAAATATTTACTGATTTTTCACTTTCTACTTTCAACGCATGTGACATATACCTACCTATTCTATAGACTTAAGTGAACGGAAATGAAATATATAAATATTTTTGGGTTCATACAAAAAAGAATGACTGAAATAATATTTTCGATATAGGGGATCCATTATTTAACGGTAATACTGATAACTTTTTAAATCTGAGATTTCACTAGTGTTGAAATTAATTTAATTATTAGGTATATGCAGTTTAAAACACATTATTGATTATTACATTTCTCAACATCATCCAAAGATAAGCACAATAGATCAGATCAGACTGAGAATTATAAGAAATAAAATGAAACGTTACAATATAAAGTTAAAAAAAATTATTTAGTAATATGATCATTTAAATTCTGTCTGTAAAATTTCGAAAACCTGAAGTATATTCCCAATATCTGTAATATACATTTTTCCATTAGACTTTACTGAGGAATGCTATTTGATCGTACATGCAATTTTAATATTAAAAAGATAATAGCTTTCAGAGTTATCGTGATAAAAAATGTATGCTCACAGGCATTAGGTTTAGCCGCAACCTTCTTTTCATATATTCAATTTGTTCGATTCGCCTTCTTCTTTTTTCTACGAATATTACTTTTATTTAAATGAAAGAAATTTTAAATGAAAAATTTATAAATTTAATACCTGATCTAGATAAACTTTCTACGCATTTGATATGAATACAGTATTCAAGAAAAAGGTTTTAAATATTTTTATAATTTAACCTTTTTTCAGATGTCCGTTGTTCTGAATGATGATTTGAAAGTAATGGAGAGGCTGCATTTTTGTTTTTGAGGGGGAGAACTACCTTCGCTTTATTGCCAACTCCCCTCTATCTCTCGTCGAACTTCTTCTGTCTCAGCTTCCGGTCATCGTCTTCTACCGATTATTAAGTTTGTACAATTTCCATGTTTCATTTTCTTTTCTTCGCTTATTTCGGTGAAAATTTTATTATAATTTTTTTTTCTAAAGTATATTTTCTGACACCTTGAAAATAATAATTTAATTAGAATCATAATAGAATAATACAAATTTTATATTCTGCTTGACTTATCTAAAATGACACATTTAATAAAGTTTACAAACAACAAATTACGAAGAATGGTAAATGTATATTATCACTGGATACCTATACAAATAATTATTTTTGACTGAAATAATAATAGGATTTTATTTTAAAATTACATTCCAACCTACCTTCATGCATGAAATTGAATTATTCAATTTGATATATAAAATGAAGTCTGTACAACATTGAAAAACTTTAGAATATCGGATAATCGTTGTGACTTGGTAAGATTACTTTTGAAGGACTGAAGTTTGAAGTTTGTTATTTCTTCCAAGCACAAGGATGTAATTCCAAATTGCATAACTTACTTTTTTTTAAATAAAAAAGATAAGAAGAACGAGAAGAGACATTTTGCTTTGAAGAATACAGATAAGAAATTTCATTATTTTCGTGTTCAAAATATTCGCGGTAAGCAATGCTTTTCAGGAAAGTTAAGTTACGCGGTTTGTTTGTGATCTTTTCAATATTCTTTTTTATTTCATTTCAGATAATATTTTCATGACAAGAAGTCTTATAAAGAAAGAAGAAGAGTTGCAGAGAAAATATGTATGTGAAAATTCCGTTGATATGTACTATTAAACTTGTAACGTTTCTACCTGCACACCTAAGCTAAATACCTATCTATAAGGTTTAATAATATAAGTTTTACGAAAAGCCCAAAGCTTGAGACTTTAAGCTACCGAATTAAGCTTTATTACGACTTTTGTGACTTTTAAGCACACACTTTATGCTTTAAGCTTCTAGATAAAAACTTAAGTCGAACTTAGAACTTCGGAAGTATATTTACATGAAAGCTAATAATATTTTTTTTGTTAAGAATTTATATTTTCAAAATTGGCCCGTCGTGATCCATCTAGTGGCTAGGAAAATTCCCCCTCTGTTGTGTCCGTAGCTATCCAAAATTCTTTTGATACGTGGTGAAATTCGTATTCTTATTAACGCGACTAGACTAATAGAACGAATTCTTACCTAACTATGGAAATAACAAACGCACGTAACTAATCCGTGCTCGTAAATAACATAACGGATTTATTTACTAAAGATGATAGATCGCCTAACCGTTATCGACTCGAAATTCACGTACAATCTTCGAACACTTATAGACGAAATGCCAGAGATATAAAACATATTTCCGAAATTACTTTGGCCCTTCTAGAAACCGTTACAGAATTCTACAGTTTCGCCTATACGAGAGACAGCCGATGTCGTCCACGTCCTGAGTCGGCCTAAAAGCCAACTATATGCGGCGTAGCTGAGGAATAAATGCTAGTAGCAAAACTTCCTTACATAGTACAGTCATAACTATAATACCACCGTGTTTAAAATACTGAAATATAAAACAATACAATCGTTGCCAAGTTAACGGCATACGCTAAAGATTCCGCCCGCATTGATTATCAACATCTCATAATAGCAGCTTAGAACAGTGTCAGCACAACCACATGCGGCACCCATTTATGACAGATTTACAAGATATAATAGCATACGTTATATTCAAAACACAAGTAAGAAACCTACCGATAGCGCGTCCCACGTTGTCCAATCTGCTCAATCTGTTCATAGTACATAGTAGGGGAAGACAAACATATATATATTCACAACAACTAGGCGCAACAGAGGCTCAGGGCAAGCTTTGTCTGACATTATCGCAGCCCGAGATTCTAAGGGAATGGAAGATACAGATTTGTAAGTGAAATTTAAGAAGTGTCTAACCACTTCTGTTCAAACGTGGATTCTAGATGCCCCCCCCCCTGTAGGGGGGAGGGGGATGCGGCCCCAGAGCATCGCCGCATCCGGTGGTTAACTCCTGTTTAGACATAACCTCCCACACTAAGCTGCAGACCAAGATCAAGCCGAGACTCTATTGCTCCTGCTGGAATCCCCCGAAGTCCTCGCTTCCCGGCGACAAACATATCAGGAAGAAATCCCGCGTCTGATATTAAGGTTTGTATATTATCCCGCGGGGCAGTCAAATTGACTGGTGTATATGATGAGGATCCCACGTTGCGGCTACATGAGCCGGATTATTATGATGTTTACTGCTGATTAAAGGGCTGAATGAACTAACTGGGTGACTGGAAAAGACTCTCCCTTGAGCGCGTCAGTCAGAGCCATGTTAGCATCGCCAAATATAGTTGATGTGATTGATCCCACGGTGTAGTCTTATTGACTAGAGATATTAAATGATGGTAAAACAGCATGATTATTACAGTTGATTGTGAAGTTCCTGATATGTTTCTCGCTGGCCGGGAAGGGAGAACCCCGAAGGTCTCTGTATACAGCAAGTTAGAAAAGGTGGTGAATGATGAGTATGATGGTGTTAGTAATGCCATCGCGCTCCTGAATGCGGTCCCGATCATAAAAATTGATTGTTAAACTGCTAACAGATCTCGTTCATTAAAGCGGTCCCGAGCACAGTATTGATTGTCGCACTGCTACCTGCATCTTATAATTTCTCGTTCATGAGGCACGTCCTATCTCGTCCTTGAGTACGGAGTTAATACATTCATAAACATTCATAAACAGAGCCCGAGCTCGTCGCACCAAGGGGCCCGAAAAGACGTGAGAGGTTCTTCCCCTTAGATGTTAGAGGGGTAACCGCATCAAGACCTTCAGACCATCCTGTAATTCTTGGCTTTAAAACCCAGTCACAACCGGGTAGATACAGTTAAGATGGCCCTACCTAGTCCCTGACCTAAGGTGTCTCTCCAATCTAATCAGACTCCATAGCCGAGAACGCGCGCTCCGACATTCGACCCTGTCTTGCCACGCGAGTAGATCCAACTTCATCTTTTTCCACAATCGAAATTCTGCCTCCCAAGATCACGGGGCGTGAAAGACGTACGACTCCTCGCCTCCCGACCATGAAGAGACGAACTTCCCCATTCGGTTCTCGTTCATTATCCCATTTATAATCCCCGCGTGCCTAACCTTAAGAGTCTAGCGCCGGTAATAAGATCTCATTATGCTACGTTGGAAGTTAATATTGCACAACCGGGCGAAATACCTATTTTCCGCGAACCTATTCAATTTGTAAAACGCAATAATATGTATTTATATATGTTAGTAAAACGTTTGAAATGCAGAATGCACGTATGATGACCTCGCTTCTATCCTAAAGATAATTAAGATATAATCCCGACGTTACGTCCCGACATCAGTACTAATTTGTTTCCGCGTCCGTTACCGTCGAACTCTGAACCCACGTAATGAAATGAATAGTGACCATGTGACAATGACAAATTATATAGCACGAACATTCCATTTGTTACACATAAGAAAACATCAGGAATAAATAATATTAAAGGTTCTTATCTTAGTTCTGTAGTTGGTCTGCTTCCGAGATGGCATCCAGATCCGAAGTAATATAACGGGTCCTCTCCAAAATTGAGCAATTACCAGCGCCTGTGTAGCCCTTCATTTCCCTTGTATATATATTTTAATATCAGCGCCTGTAAAACTGTATTAGATCCTAGAAACAAGAAAACTATTCCCTCTACGCCGAGCACATACAGAACATAAACCCCTTCAATCTAGTTCATCCACGGTTAAGCAAAAAGGCGAAAGAATAGTAATAGTAAAAGGTCCGAACAGAAGTTGAAGTTCTCTGTAAACTGTCCATATCCTATAGTAGCGCCTGTGTTTTCCAATAACAACCTTCCAGTCATGTATTTAACATAACGTCCTCCTTGTGTGTATGTGTGCTGCAATATCTGTCATCCAGTTAGTGATTCCCAAAATAGTGTTTTCCTTGTATATATATATATATATATTTCAATATCAGCACCTGTAAAACTGTATTAGATCCTAGAAACAAGAAAACTATTCCCTCTACGCCGAGCACATACAGGACATAAACCCCCTTCAAACTAGTTCATCTACGCCGTATAGTGATATCACAAGCAGACATAAACAATACAATTACAAGTATGCTTGCGTTCTCCCCCCACCTTGGTGGAAATATTCGCATTCGTATTCACCGAATAGTAGGCCCGATATTCGTATTCGTGAAGGTAGCATTCGTCGCATCAAGGTTATTATATTTACAAGTATGTTCAAGTTCCCCTCCCCCACCTTGATGGAAATACTCGCATTCGTATTCTCCGAATAGTAGGCCCGATATTCGTATTCGTGAAAGTAGTATTCGTTGCATCACTCTCAATAATAAAATCATATAGATAAATAATTACGGTAACTCATAAAAATATGATATTACTTATATTAAACGAACAAAGCAAAACAATCTGTCATATAAGTAAATAACGTGATCACGGAAGACCGAAGGTTAACTACCCCTGAACAAACCGCGAACTGCCCACAATAATGGAAAATGTTGTAGAAAACATTTCAAATATCTAATATTGAATAAATAAAACCATGCCATATGAATAACTATCGCGATTACGGAAGGCCGAAGGTTAACCACCCCTGAACACACCGCGAACTGCCCACAATAGTGAATAATGTTCTAGAAAACATTTCAAATATCTAATATTGAATGAATAAAACAATGTCATATGAAAAACTATCACGGCTACGGAAGACCGAAGGTTAACTTGTTTGAGTTCGATAGACGGCGGCAGTATAACAATTTTTATTCATATGCCAGGCTGACCTGTAAATAATATCTTGCATTCGAAGCAGAAAACCCTTTCTAGAATTAATAAATGCGGCTTAATCTAAATAGATACAATATATACAATTCGAAATACGTCTTTATAAGAACTTGATAGGAACAAATCGTGTTTAAACGATTGCCTAATGAAACGCAATACAAACATGTAACGAGTTCAAATAAACTACACATTCATGTTTTAATAAAATAAATATAAAATCCAGATGCATTTTTAAAATATATTATTTGGAGGAAATTTCTCGTACGATTTGAATTTATATCACGCTTACAATCGTGCTATCAAAACACATAATTAAATTCTCGTACTAATTGAAACAAGATCAGACAAGCAACCGCGACATTGAATACGCACAACTCCTCCGAATACAGCCCGATAGTAAAAATAATTAACCGTAATAGAAAATATAAATGTGTTCCCCAGCTGAAGACCGGCTGTATCTAAATTAATTATCTCTATACAACATGTACAATTCGAAATACGTTTTTATAAGAACTTGATAGGAATAAATTGTTTAAAACGATTGCCCAATGACACGCAATACAAACATGTACCTTGTTCAGATAAACCACATAAATACTCCGATCCCAATTATTTCCAAAACAATACAAATCATATAGAAATCCGTGTATTCAATCGCCAGCACAGACAACACAAAATTCCTCCGCATATTTGAAAGTTACATAAGTATTAGGAAAGAACGCCCGCTGGATTATCACGCAAAACTATGAATTATTAAATCTGATGAGCGCATAGTAATATAAGGTTCCAAATATAATACACATAAAAGGCAATAGAAATAAATAATATTGGAAATGCTTATCTGTTCACTGTTCCAATTCTCCTTTGAATTATTATCAACCTCCGGCTTTTTCCTCGGTCCAGCCAAATTATCTTCCTTACTTCGGACTCTCCTCGACAAAACCTCGGCCGACCTCCAAGCTGAAAACCCAAGTGCCGCTTTCTAATTTGTAACGCCTAAAAATATTCCCTATCTCCCGCCATCTTTGATTCCAACTTGCGTGTAAAAGTCAAAGTCTAACTCTCAGAAACATTCTCATTGGTCAGATTCGGTGCTAACGGCGCACCTGTAATTGGTCCCTCTCGTTAAACAAAATAACATAAAGCCTGCTTTACACGCCCGCGTGCAGAAATAATAAAGCTCGCCCGCACCTACTTATCCGGCAAATATTTAATTATAGAGTATTTAACGGGTTGTGAAGCTTCTCTTTATTATAAACTTTAGCAGATAGATATTTTCGTATAATTTTCCAGCAATGTCTATTTAAATAGGCCAATATCGTTACACTATAAATTTATAAGCTATATTATCTATAAATACTCGAATTCAGTACAAACTACATATTTTAGTAATTCTCGATGACCTAATTCTATTTTTTTGTTGATATTGCTGCCTTTGCTTAGCCTTCACATATAACTTCTCTGTGAGACTTCTATAATTCATCTTAATGAAATAATAATCCTGCAGTGGATAAATCCAGTAATTGTGTTCTCAGAATATATATATATATATTATATATATATATATTATATATATATATTAATATATAATATAGGTCCTTACATATGAAATTGACGTTTTACCGTACTGGCAAATTTGATCTCAAATATCTTCTCTTTGGTTAGGAATTCCAAATCCAAATTTATACAGCTATTTACTCATGTATTTGTGTTTTGAAAATTATAATTCATTTGTTTTTTCCTCAATTGTTTTTTTCTTTGCGTCACTCAGTTTACAAAATGAAAAACTTGAAATATCGCGTTATTTACGAGTACGAGTTCCACCGTGGCACCAGTGCTGCAGAAACGGCTCGAAGGATTAATGATGTGTATGGCGACGGTGCCGCAAAAGAAAACACAGTGCGTTTTTGGTTCCAACGTTTTCGTTCTGGAAATTTCGACCTGCAGAACAAGCCCCGTGGACGGCCGGAGACCAAAGTTGATAATGAAGAATTGAAGGCTATTGTGGAAGCGGAATCCATCGCAAACCACATCCGAGTTAGCTACAGGCTGCGGTGTTAGTGATAAAACTGTTTTAATCCACTTGAAGCAAATTGGTAAGGTGAAAAAGCTTGAAAGGTGGGTACCTCACGAATTGAGTGAAGCAAATCAACAAACGCGAGTTACTTGTGAGCGTTTGGTGGACTAGTGCTGGTGTCGTTCACTACAGCTTTCTTAAATCTGGCCAGACGATTACGGCAGATGTCTATTGTCAGCAACTGCAAACCATGATGGAAAAGCTAGCTGCTAAACAACCGAGGCTGGTTAATCGCTCTAGGCCACTGCTGCTTCATGACAACGCTAGACCACACACTGCACAACAGACGGCTACCAAATTAGAGGAGCTTCAATTGGAATGTCTAAGACATCCACCGTACTCTCCGGACCTTGCCCCAACAGATTACCATTTTTTTCGAAATTTGGATAACTTCTTGCAAAGGAAAAAATTCAACTCCGATGGGGCAGTCCAAACCGCCTTCAAAGATTTTATTGATTCCCTTCCGAATGGTTTTTTTAGTAAAGGGATCGATGAACTACCTATGAGATGGCAAAAGTGCATAGATAGCAATGGTACATACTTTGATTAAATAAATATATTATAATAAAAAAAAATCGACTTTATGTTCCTCCCATACTAAACGTCAATTTCATATGTAAGGACCTAATATATATATATATATATGCACAAATATTGTTGATCATTGTATTGTTTTATATTAAACTTATTTATTTTTCATACTTAATAATTTCTTTGTATTCGTGTAACATCCGTAACTTATTTGTAGTAAAAGATTTATATTCATTTTTTTTTATATTATTCTGAATATTATTTAATTTATTTATCACATTTTTTTATAATTAATTAATTATTTATTTATAAGAAGCTGGTCGTACCCGGCGTTGTACGGGTTAAGGATTAAGTTGAAAATAAATTTATGGGAGGAAACAACGGTTTCATTGTTTCTCAAAGCTTGTAATTAAAACAATGTTTCCATTTAATCAAGGCTGGATTGGATGGCATGTCTAGGGAAGAAATGTGACCTATTTTTTCTATCGGGAATATGTATACAAAATTTGGGTCCAATCAGTTGAGCGGTGTAGATTTGTGCAGAAAATATATCTGGGGGAGGGGATGGGTTAAAGGGGCAGAGAAAATATCGCCTTTATTATCAGACTGGTCCTAATGAATAAGTAAACAAAATTTGGGTCAGATCGGTCAAAAGATACAGATTTGTACGGAAAATATATCAGCGGAGGGGGGTGGGTTAAACGGTGAGGGGGAAAATGTCACCCATGTTACCCACCGCTTCCCTAACAAAACATGTCAAAATTTGAGTCGATCGATCAGATCGATCAAACGGTGTAGATTTGTATAAAAAATAAGAAAATATATCTATGGGATGGGGTAGAGAGGGAAGGGGAAATGTCACCTATATTACCCATCTAGTCCTAAAGAATAAGTTTGCAAATTTTGAGTCCGATCGGTCGAACAGTACAGATTTGCACATTGACAATATATCGGGGAGAGGGTAAGGGGGAAAAAGGGGGGGAATGTACCCTATGTTACCCACCGGGTCCTAGAGAAGAATTATCCAAATTTTGAGTCCGATCGGTAGAACGGTACAGATTTGTATGCATTAAATATATATCATGGGAGCGGGAAGGGGTAAAAGCGGGGGAGGGGGAAATGACGCATATGTTAGTCGCCGAGTCCTAATGCATAAAAATGCATAATTTGAGTCGAATCGGACAAACGATGTAGATTTGTTTAGACATACAGACAGACAGACATTGAGTTTTACAAGTATAGATTTGTAGAAGTACGAGTGTGTTATTATTGTGTTTTATATTGTATTGTAATATTAATGGTTGTTATGAACGTCAGGACAATGTCGTTTAAAACGATAAGCTCGGAGGTATCAAAATTGAAAACTAATCATAGATAGTATACATAAACGATTTTATTTTGTTATTAATTATTTATGTTATAAATTAGTTATGATTTTATTATAAATTATTTTGAAATACCGGGATATGATGGACTGCACTTTCTCATCGGTTCAAACGTTTTATTTAAGCAAAGGCAACCGAATGTAATAAAAAAAATGAATTTGAAAAATGTTTTACATACCTATCTAAATATTTATCAGGATAGAAATTGCAGGAAAGAAAGGAAAGAAAGCGCCTGTTATTTTTCAAATAATTTGTGTGAATTCGAATGCAACGTTGTGTCAAAAAGAACTTTAGGAGATATAATATTTTGGACAATCGAACATTTACATTTTTATTTATATAAATAAATAGAAGACATATAAAAACAAAGTAGGTATACAAAAACATCCTCGTATTTGAATGCAACTTTGTGCCAAAATTTCAAAGCAATCGGTGAAAAACTTTCCTGATTTATGACATTTGAGATAGACAGATAATAATAGATAGATAAGTGTGAGCTTTTTTTTGTCCACGACTGTATTTGGAGCCATCTCACTCTATCCATCTTATTTCTATTGTATTTATCAGTAAAATATCTTTCCCGTTTGATCTATTATACCGGTATGTGTGCGTACATTAAACATAATAAATATTAATTGTATGTCTCAAAATGTAGAGTAGCGTTTGCGCTTTACGGGGAACCCTGTACCATACGGAGGATAATAAGGTCCTGGGTAGGAGAAGTTTAACCCCGGTACAGTAGTAGCACAATGCTTTGAAATCACAATGAATCTTGGGAACTTTGAAGAAAATTTCTACACAAAATAAATGACTTATTGCTATGCAAATGTACACAAGCCTTCTTTAGCGTCTGTAGCCAGTCCGAAAATTTGAGTCTTGAATACATTTAAAGCGGTTGAGTGTGTACGTGTTTGTTTATTAAAATATTTTTACCGATTTTCTCAACTACATAGATATTGCATACTAGTGATGTAACGAATATTCGCACTCGCTAATATTTGCATCTTTTTTGACATTCGCATTCGTATTCGCAAGAAAATGTTTGGCGAATGAATTTTTTTTAGTTAGTTTTTTAGTTATCGAAGTCAGGCAAACGAAAAGAAAATTATATATGTAAAGATATAAAATCACAACTAAACTCAAAAAACAAAATAAGGTGATTTCGCATAGCACTAGTGGTTTTTCCTGTGCGCGAGTATTTTTTATCATGCAATTTGCAATTATCATTTTAAGATAATTGTGAAATAAGTCCAAACTTCTCTCACATGTGGTTTACTCATGTTTTTATATTACTTTGTCACTTTTGAAAATCAGTTAATTTTGACAAATACAATAATACTAAACAAAACTAAAAAAAACAAATCTCTTTGAATGAAATTTAAGTACCTGTATCGGCTAGGCTATGTTCGGTTTAAACATGGCCGATGCGAAATGTCAAACATTTTGAGCGCGCTTTATTTGAAAAGTCAAGATTCGCGT